>ML811743.1:0-17704 GCA_009831015.1 Picea engelmannii
AAGTTTATTAATGTAAAATAAAAATATTACAGAGAGATTTTACAATATAGTTTCTCACAATCGATCATCGACAAATGACCCTCCATGCTATTTCAGTAGATATCATGGACCAATTGGGTGTTAATCCATAGATCAATGGTCATTAAGATCAAGGAGAATATGAACCATCAGATGACTCTATGTGAGGAACATATCATGACCGTCGGATTTCCTAAATACAAAGGCATACTAATGCATACTAAATAAACACACTAAGAAATTGTTTTTTACCTAAAAACACATTAGACCAGGTAGATCTTAACTAACTCCTAATAGTCTAAATATCCTAACATCCCCCCTTAATAACAACTTCAGATAGGATTGAAGGATTTATAGTAGTGACACAATATAAGGAAGGAGGTATTAGAGCCTATCCCCCTTTAATGACAACTTTCTGAACTCCTAAAATAGATCGAAGTTTGGAAAACTTTGCTTCTATAAGAGACTTTCTGAAAATGTCTGCAAATTGATCTTCTGTGGGGAAAAAGAGCACTTCAATAACTTGAACATGAATGATATTTTTGATAAAGTGCATGTGTAGCTCGATGTGATTGTTGCATTGATGTTGAGCTACACCTTTGGTGATCTTGATGGAACTCTGATTTTCACGCCAAAGAATGGTCAGATGCTATTGCTGGAATCCAAAATCTGAAAGGATTTGTTGAAGCCACAAGGCTTATTGAATTTCATTTACCACTACTCAGTGCTCTGATTCTACTGAAGAAAGTGAAATCACTTGTTGTTTCTTAGAAGCACAAGTGACAAGTCCTGAACCAAGGCTGAAAACATAACTTGCGGTAGAATTCTGATCATCAGGGTCACCGACCCAATCTGAATCAGTGATACCAACCAATAAAGGATTCCCCCCCTGAATTGTAATGTATCATGAACTGAATTGTACCACAGACATAGCGAAGTATCCTTTTAGAGGCTTTCCAATGGTTTTCATGGGGTGTTTGCATATACTGAGCACCAAGACCAAAAGAAAAGGAAATATTAGGACATGTATGACTCAAGTATAAGAGGTTACCAAATAAATGGCAGTACAAGGTGGCATCAACTTTGAGACAAGTACAAGTGGCAGTAAGCTTGAATCCAGTTTGTAAGGGAGAAAGGGATGGTTTATAATCATCCATGTGAAAGTGACGAAGAAGGTCATAAGCATACTTAGACTAGGAAATAAAAAATACTTCATTGGTTTTCAAAACTTGGAGGTCAAGGAAATAGTGAAAAAAACCTAAGTCTTTCATTTCAAATTTCTTCTTAAGGATGGTTTTCACATGGTTTAAAAGTTTTGAGTCACTACAAGTAAGGATAAGGTCATCAACATAAAGGAAAAGGATTATGACATGTCTTCCTACTTTCTTGGTATAGACATTAGGATCAGAATGACATCTAGAGAATTCGTTGTCAATAAGAAAGTTATCCATTTTTTCATACCAATCTCGAGGAGCTTGCTTAAGACCATAAAGAGATTTCTTAAGGCGACAAACAAGTCTAGATTCATTCTGGACATAGACAGGAGGTTGTTCCATGTAGATTTATTCTTGCAAATATCCATGCAAGGAGGATTTAACATCCATCTGATGAACCTCCCATTTATGTGAGGGAGCAAGGGAAAGAATAAGGTGGATGGAATTCATTTTGGCTACAGGGTAAAATGTTTCAATATATTCAATTCCTTCAACTGGGAAAATCCTTTGGCAACTAACCGATCTTTTCTTCTTTCAACACTTCCATCAGATGAATACTTAGTTCTATAGACCCATTTACGTATGACAAGTTTTCATCCTTTTGGAAGAGGTACAAGATCCCAAGTATCGTTGGCCATTAAAGAATGATACTCTTCATTCATTGTTGTATCCCAATATGGATGACCTGGAGCTTATGAAAATGTATCTGTATCATGAGTCTATGAAACATGATCCAAAACAGAAGAGGCTTGCTGGAACTATGAATGTTTCTGACCCTGATATGAAGGATCATCGAAAAGATCATCGACTTCTTCTCATGTTGAATGAACCCATCTATGAAGTTGTGGAGCTGGTTTTGGTTTAGGTTCAAAGGAATCATCTGGAGGAAGGTGAGAAGTAGAAGGTGGATTTTCTTCCTCACTGTCATCATCTGAAGAAGAAGAAACCATAATAGGAACAAAATAAGGCACAAACACCGAAGATGGTTCATAGGCTGAAGAAGGCACAATCATCGAATTAGGCTGGCAGGCCAAGATATTTTCATCAAATTTAACGTCTCTTCTAATAATAATTTCATTACAATGTGGTTGAAGAAGTCTATAACCTTTGACAATTCATAATAACCAACAAATATACACTTCTCACTTCTAGGCTACAATGCTTTCCTTTTCTCATCAAGAATGTGAGCCCATACTATACTTCAAAATACACGGAAGTGACTTACATCTGGTTTAATTTTAGTCCAAGCTTCTTCTGGTGTTATATTTTTAAGAGCCTTTGTGGGAGTGTGATTTACTATACAATTTGCATAGTTGATTGCTTCTTCCCAATACTTTAGACTTAATCCCTTAGATTGGATCATAAAATTAGTCATTTATTTTAATGTGTAGTTCTTTCTCTCAGCAACACCATTTTGTTGTGGTGTATATGGAACAATGTGTTGCATTTGGATTCCTTGTGTAGTGCAGTAACTTGTAAAAATTTTGTTCACATATTTGCCTCGATTATCTATTCTTAAATTTTGAATTTGATGTCCAGATTGCTTTTCTACGAGGGCCTTGTAGGCCCAAAACTTGTAGGCCCAAAACTTGTCAAAAACGTCTCTCTTAAGTTTTAAGAAGTAAACCCAAGTATGTCTGGAAAAGTCATCAATGAAAGATAAGATATAATTTCACCCAGAAAAAGAAGCAAAAGAGAGTGGAGCCCACAAATCACTGTGAACAAGCTACAAAGGGCTCAAGGTGTGCAAAGAGGCACATTTGTCAAAACCATCTTGATGATGTTTTCCAAGAAAACAAATGGAACAACCACCATCTCTGCATGAAACAAGAGGAATACCAGTCACTATATGTTGATTACATAGTTGTTTCAATGAGTGATAGTTTAGATGAAGAAACCGCTCATGCCAAAGTTTACTCAAGTCATCTCTATGAGAAACAAAAATTGATGAAAACGATGATGACCCAAACTTGTCAAAATTGTACAACCTAGTAATATCATCAACAATTCCAGTTGCAAGAACATGCTTAGGATATTTTATATCCTTGATTACAACTTGGTGAGGGGAAAAATCTACGGTTTTACCTTCACCTGAATGAGTGATTTGATATACTGATAGGAGGTTACAAGAAATACTTGGAACACATAATACATCATTGAAATGATAGTTTTCTACTTGAATTGTTCCATATCTTTCAACACTAAAAGATTTAGCATCAACAACAAATATTTTCTCGGTGTTACATTCATTTAGAGCAGAAAGTATGTCTCTATCCTTATCCATATGATAAGATGATCCAAAATCAATGAGCCACTCATCAAGAGAATAATAAAAAGTTGTATTGAAGGAGAAACCAGAAGCAGAAAGTGCATGTCCATGAGAAGAAGAAGAAGAAGAAATAGAATCAATACTGATATTATGCTTTTTCATCGCTTCTTCTAAAGATTCCATCTTCTTAAACATTTGGACTCATCGTGACCATCTTTATCACAAAAGTTGCAATGTCTGTCAGTATTCTTACTTTTATATTTTTCTCTTTTGTCACCATTAGGAGAGGAAGTTGTCTAAGTGGGTTTGGGACTCTTATATTGCTTGTTGTTGTGGTGAGGATGTTGCTTATTGGGATTCTTGGGTTTATCTTTCTGATGGATGACTAAGGATTTGTTGGAGGTACCTATGGTGCTAATAACTACAAGTTGTACAAGCTTATCTTTCTCTCTAATAAAAGCATCACAAAAGTTCTCAAGACTGGGTTTTTTATAGGTTGTCCCTAGAGCCTCTTACATGGCATAAAAAGTAGATACAAACACAGAATATGTAGTACCTAGATTAGAAAGAATAATATAGATGAAATGATATTATTCTATCTCTATCTTACAATCTTCACATAAAGTTCTGAGTGTTTTAATCTTAGATAGATAGTCTTCAATGCAAGAAAAATAATTTGGACTTAAAGTCAGTACTTGATTTTCTAATTGTTGTTCTCAAATAATATTGTGTTTACCAAACATAGATTCAATCTTGTTCCAAGCTTCTTTGGGTTAATAAATTGATTGAAGGTGGAACCTTAAATAAAGGGATATCGACATTCGTATTAATTCACGTGCTTCTCCATTCCTACTATACCATTTGACTTTATTATCAACATCAGTGGGTGTTGTTTCCTTTCCCAGGGTAATCCAGTACAAGCCTTTATTTATTAATAAATCCTCCATATGGGATTTCCATTGGAAGTAGTCAGTGCTGGTAAGCAAGAGATTACTTGTAGAATCCATATTAAATATGCACATAATATGGATTTAAAAATTAAACTAATTATCTGTATGGAAATATCTCGAAAAGTTAGGCAGTTTTAAAAAAAAACGGCACTGAAAATGGACTTCGGATGTGAGAGTTATGCCCTTTTTAAAAAATGCATAAATGATAATCAAAGGACCATGTGGTGGTGTAATTTGCTTTATGAGGTGACCCACTTTTATAAAGAGCAGTGGGAATCACTTTTACAATGAACTTATTTTATAAAATAAAAATTGCATGAAAAATAAAAAACTCTAAAGTAAAATATTAAAGCTACTTATAGTGATTCACTTTTATACTTGAAGTGAAATACACTTTACAATTTTAGCATGAAAATTTTCAAAAAAAGTAACAAAAAGAGAGACTTGAACTCAATACCTCTTACTTAATAAGGCAAATTTTAACTAAATGGTCTAGAAAAACAATATTGTTTAGCAAGAGGATTGTTGATGTTGTTGTTGTTGAAGATGACCTTGGAGAGTGTGCTAAAAAAACTATTTTCACACAATAAGCAAATTTCGCTTCTCGATGGAAAGAAGGTTTAGATCTCGGTTAGCTTACCCAGAAGATGCACCTTTTCCTATATGTTTCTGATTTGTCGAGATCGCACAGGGTGTAGGGAAAAGAACATATGCATATATAAAAGAGTATAAACCCGTAAATAAATAATATAAAAACAAAATAATACTCTGCAAAAATTTAAAAAATGCGTATTCGAGATTTATACCTCTAGATCTGACTGAAATGGTCGTATCTTGGGCAAACAGAAACATTTTTTGAGTGAAACGAAAAAGTTTTCCTGACTAAAATGAGCACTCCAGACACAATGGAACAATACTCTCAGCCAATACATGTATGGAAATGACATAAAATGGATATGAGGCGAATCATCTTCATGATATCGATCTACAACAGGAGCGGGTCTTCACACAAGATCTGATACCATGTTCGACAACATAGGTATTCCAACAGAGGATCAACACCTTCAATTACCAATCACACAACCACATCAAAGATCAACACACCAATGTTTTGATGTGGTAAAACCCCTATGGGAAAACATCCACAACCCTAGCCAACACGACCACTTGGAGAAATTTATTAATGCAAAAGAAAAAGATTACCGAGAGATTTTACAAGAGAGTTTCTCACAACCGATCATCAAAAAATGACTCTCCATGCTATTTAAATGGATATCATGGACCAATCGAGTGTTAAGAAATAGATCAATGGTTGTTAATATCAAGGAGAATATGAACCGTCAGATCACTCGATGTCGGGATCATATCGTGATCGTCGAATTTCCTAACTAAAAATGCATACTAATGCATACTAAAGAAACGCACTAAAAAACACACTTTTACCTAACAACGCATTATACCAAGTAGATCTTAACTAACTCTTAAATGTTTAAATATCCTAACAATCCTACAGGAATTAAAGACAATTACAATCTCCTGGAGCATATATAAAGGCTCTAGCATTAATATCTCATGGGATATTTAATTACAAGGATCTCAAAATTAAAGTGATGCACCCTCATTGGGATCCAAACCAATTACAATGTGTTTCCATAGATGTTGAGTCAATTTCCACCGCACCTCATTAAATTATGACGGTGATGCTCCTGCACCATACATCTGTGTACAAAATATTCATGGGCTACTGTCCATGAGATCCTCAACTTCCTTTCCCTGATTCTGTATGTCTACTTCAACTATCTAATTGGCATCCTCTTCTAAATGGTTCTTCCATTTAACCTAATATTCATACTGAATATTTCTCCTGGTTCTCTTAGTAATTTTTTGATCTAAAATATTTTCTATCTGAGGCTTCTCTGCTATGGGAATCTGTCGCATCAACTGAATATCCTCTTGATCATCTATCCCTCCTGTGTCATCTATCTTGTAAGGATGCAATTCTACTACATTAAATGTTGGTGAAATTCCAATGTCCTCTGGTATTTCAATCTCATAAGGATTTGCAACAAATTTTTTGAGGAGTTTACAAGGTCCTATCTTCTTCATCTTTAGTTTATTATATTTCCCTCTTGGAAATATTTCCTTCCTTGGATGTGATAAGACTTGGTCTCCAACCTCAAAATTCACCTCTCTTCTTATCTGGTCTATTTTTTCCTTATATCTCTGGCTGTTATCCTCTAGCTGTCCCTTGATTTGATCATGCAATTTCTGCATTTCTATAGTGAAATCCTCTACTCCTGCACTTTGAAATTCATCTTGTCCAAAATATCTCAATTCTTAAATTTATCTTGGATGTATCCCATACATTATTTTTAATGGTCTCTTACTAGTAATCCTCTTTGGTGATTCATTATATGCAAACTACGCTTGAGCTGGAATTTGATCCCACTAACAGTTATGTTTAGCTACCAAACTTATTATCAAATTCCCCAAACTTGTATTCTTTACCTCTGTCTTTCCATCTGTCTGAGGGTGTTATGTTGAACTAAAAGACAAATTTGTCCCCATCTTCCAAAAATTCTTCCAAAATTCTCCCACAAATTTAGTGTCTCAGTCTAAAACTATACTCCTAGGTAACCCATGCAATCTCACAACCTCCTTGAAAAGTAGATTTTCTATGTGAGTAGCATAACTTGTTTTGTGACATGGTAGAAAATGTTCCATCTTTCAAAATCTGTCAAACACCACAAAGATTGAATCATTTTGCCTTTGGGTTCTTGGCAATCCCAGAAAAAAATCCATACTTATAGCATCCCACAACCTATTTGGAATAAGAAATAGTTGATACAGTCCTGTGTTCTGTTGTTTTCCTTTAGCATATTGGAAAATTGTGCATTTGTCCACAAATTTCTTCACAATAGACCTCATTCTAGCCAATAGTATGAAGAAATTAGATGCACATATGTTTTATCATGGCCAAAATGTCCAACCAATCCTCCACTATATTTTTCCTTCAGAAAATTGTCCCTCATTAAGCATTTTGGGATACACAATCGACTTCCTTTCAATAACAGTCCTTCTTGGATCATATACTCTACCCATTGGCTTCTATCCCTTAACAAAGTATTTTCACAAGCCCCATAAGCTTCCTTAAAATATGGGTCTTCCTGGTACGTCTCCTTGAAGTGTTCAAATCCCAAAGTATCCACCTGGAATTCCTGCAAGATCAAACATCTCATGCTCAAAGCATCTACAACTTTTTTAGCACTCCCACTAACATGCTTAATAACAGAAGTAAAATCCTACATGAATTTTACCCATTTGGCATGTCTCTGGTTCAACTTCTCTTGTCTGGTTATGAACTGTAAAGCATGATTATCAGTATAAAAAATAAAATCCCTTGGTATAAGGTAATGTCTCCACTTTTTCAAAGCTTGAATTATAGCATAAAATTTATTTTCATATGTGGAATAATCCTTGTTAGCATCATTCAAATTCTGACTGAAATAAGAAACAGACTTATCACCTTGACTTAAAAATGCACCATTGGCTACTCCACTTGCATCACATTTGACCTGTAAAGTCTTCCTGAAGTATGGAAGACTTAGAATAGGTTGTTCTGTTATGTTTTCTTTTAACAATCTAAATCCTTTCTCGGCTTCTTTTGTCCTGTCAAAATGTCCATGTTCCTTCTTTATAGTATCCATCATGGGTTCACAAATACTACTAAAATTCCTAATGATCTTTCTATAAAATATTTAACCCATGGAAACTTCTTACTTAAAAAACACTTCTCAGATGAGGCCACTCTCTTATATCCCTCACCTTCTCTGGATCTATCTTCAATTCATTTGAAGAGATTCAAAACCCTAGATATACAAGTTCTGTCTTCATGAAAGAACACTTCTTCATATTCACCAACAACGTTTCCTACTGCAACCTCCTCAACACCATCTTCAAGTGTCTTAAATGCTCCTTCTCAGTCTTGTTGAAATCTATAATATCATCTAAATAAACAATCACAAATTTTCGAATAAAATCCTTGAGCACTTCATTCATTAATCTCATGAATTTACTTGGAGAATTTGTTACTCCAGATGGCATAACAAACCACTCATAGATTCCTTCATTTTTCTTGAATTTTGTATTCCATTCATCCCATTCTCTCATTCTTATCTGATGATAACCACTTTTCAAGTCTATCTTGGAAAAATAACTACATCCACTCAAACAATCCACTAAATCATCCATTCTAGGTAAAGGAAATCTATACCTGATGGTTATCTTGTTGATTGATCTAGAATATGTGCACATTCTCCAACCTCCATCTTTCTTTGGACTCGTCACAGTTGGTACTGCACATGGGCTCAAGCCCTCTCTGATCAGTCCTTTTTCCAACAACTCTTGGACCTGATCCTTGACCTCTTAATTCTCACGAGGGTTTAATATTTATGTTGCTTTGCTCGAGAAAATTTCTCCCAGAATAAGGTCGATATGATGACTAATACTCTTGATGGGTGGTAAAGTATGAGGAAACTCATCCACCACAATGTCAACAAACTAATATAATAACTCCTGAACTTCCACATGAAAATAATTCATAGAATTATTTGTAAGGATGACTCTCGGCTTACGTATAAAAAAAAACTACATTTCCTAATATTTCTTCACTTCCTTGAAGAGATCCTTCCCACTCATGAGAATTAGACTTGGAATAGCTTTCTCTTTGACTCCCTTATCTTCTAATGGTAACAACATATGTTTACACCCAGTTTTATCAAGGGTATAAGTATTATTCCTCCCATCATGTATGCAATTCTTGTCATATTACCAAGGTCTCTCCAACAAAACATGACAAACATCTATAGGGATGACATCACACAAAACTTCATCCTTATAACTACCAATTTTAAACTCAACTTTACATTGTATACTTACCATGACTTGATTTCCTTTTTGTAACCACGACACCCTATACAGAGTCAGATGAGTTGTCATAAAAAATATTATATTTTCCACCATCTATGTGGATACTAAATTTTCATTTCTCCCACTTTCTATGATCACCTTGCATAATCTGTCTTTGGACTTGCAACCAGTTCTGAATAAAAAATTTCTTTGGACTAGTTCTCATACCTCTTTTTTTGGCTTCACAAGAGATTTCCTCATCATAAATGATCTTCCCTATTTATTTTCTTATGTTTCCATCCTTGTCTCCATATTCCTTTGTTGTGCCTCATAAATTTGAGCTTCTCTAACTCCTTCATTCTTATTTTCAGGACATTCCCAAGGCATGTTCCTTGTTTTCCCACAAGAATAACACTTGACTTCTCCTCCTCTGCCACTTCCTCTACCTATTGGAAAAATATTCCTTCCTCTAGAGTATCCTCCTATATAACTTCCTCCTTTATTTTTCTGATTGTTAGAACATCCAACTTCGCCCCTTGATTTCAGGAACTTTTCTCTGGTGGTTCATTTTCCTCTGTTAGGACTCTTTCCTCTGTTCCTATGAATCTACTTCCTTTCCAATTTTTCTTCTTCCTTCAGAGCTACATGATAAGAATCCTATACAATACTCATCATTACTAGGATAATTTAATCTTGGACTCCATATCTCAATCTGTTTATATACCTATAAACTTTCTCTTCCTCGTTTTCCCTGTGTCGTTCTCTTCTTTTCAACTTATAGAATTCTTTGGTGTATTCCTTCACCAACAAACCTTTATGTATCAGATTCGGAAACCTTCTGAATAGATTAAGCTAATAATACTTGGGTACAAATTTGGATTTAATCTTAGCTACCATTCTATCCCAATAAATCATCTTGGTCTTACCTTTTCTCCTTCTATCACTTTGCAACTCATCCCACCATAAAGTTGCATGTCCCTTCAACCTAGTCACTGTATGCTTTACGTTCTTCTCATCATAAATATTCTCATAATAAAAGTACTTATCTAAAGAACCTATCCATTCAAGAAACTCTTCTATATCCAAATTACCTTCATACATTGAAACTTCCATCTTCGCTCTAGTTCCCAGATTCACAACAACTCTCAATAGTCGCTCCTCTGTTGCTTCTTCTCCTACAACTTCATTTTCTAGATTTTCACTTTCATAATCACCAACATCAGCTGTCTCCTATGATCTCCTTTGTGTTTTTTCCATGGCGTTCATACTTTCTCGAAGTTCTCTCATTTCCTCCTCCATAGCTGCATTGACTATAGGTCTCTCCCTACGTCTCTTTGGCGGCATGATTCTGAATATATTTCTTTACACATAGCTTATTCCTACTATGATACCACTTGATGCAAACCCCATATGGGCTAGCACAATATCATTTTTTAGGATCATTCTATGGATATGAATTAGCTCTCGAGATCCCTGCTAGATCCTCTATAATGTTCACAGGAGCCTTTTCTTTACACATGCAGGTCCACACAAAAATTGTGGGAGCTTACACTAAGCCCATTTTATTCTCTGAGTCGAGTCTCAAGAAATAGCCCCTTTTCCTTAGAGAAATCTCATGTGACCTCTGGATAGAACCAGGCACTAACCAAAAGGCGTTGTTTGGAGCTCCAGTACTATGATGTTCTAGAGGCTTCACTAAATACAACACTTCAATCTCCCATAGTGGTTATCGGTTGTATTCGTTCTTAACGTGACATTGACTGGTAGGCGGAGATATTTCCCTATCCTTCCAATATGCTCTAACATCAATTCAAGGATTGATCGTACAGTGGGAATATATTTCTCTCTTTTACATGATCTATGACTAAGAAAGACTCCACGCCTCTAGGCTTTGGGAGTTTCTCCATGCCAAACAATTGTCACCAAAAACCTTCTAAATAGTCGTTTTCAGAACAACTCGGAAATCTACGATCCACATGTACCCAAAAAATGACACTCGAGATTTACATCAAACATAGGGACTTCAGGGGAGGGGCGGGTCTTCACCTCGATGAAATAATGAAAACATCCTCCCAGGGTGTCAAATCACATAATCACTTGGGGATACAATGGTTCTTACTCACCCACAAATCTATGTTGTAGATTCACTCTGTGACTTTGAAGATTCGTGGCTCACTTGCAACGAACTCAAATTTGTTGGAGCAGAAAAGTCTGAAGGACTTGGTGATTAACAAACATGTTTCTTCTCCTTGATTGAATGACTATGAGTGATTTAATCTCCTCTCGAATAGATCCCACCCGTTCGACTCTAAGTAAAGGAATTCTCCTCTTCTTGCGTTCCTCCTTAGAACCTTGTTCTCGTTATCCCTCCTGATATTTGGAACTTGAATGACTAAACCTATGGTGCACACTTTGTGATTCTCTCCTTATTTTTTGACTTTAATAGTCACCTACACACACCTTGTACTATCTCTCCTGAGCTTTATCAACACTTAACAAAGTGTTGGCTCTATGCACTCCTCTCACTTCATATCTCCTATGGGATTTTACACTACTATAAGTGTAGTTGCACTCCTTGCACTCGATCTCTATAGAATCACACTATCTATCCTGAGCTTCCGAGCCTGTAAGTGGTTAAGCCTTCGCACACCTTGCGTTGACAATATGCACTCTTTGCACTAAGGTTTCAGAAGAGAAACAATTGAAACTTATAATACCATTTAGAACTTATTCAACCAACCATTTATACGCACACACACAAACATAGATATAAAAACATAACATTTATCCAATTACTTAGAGATAAGCAAATTCACAATCTTATAAATTGAAATCAATTCCATTCTTCTGTATTTTTTCGAAAACAACTTACAATAGAAACAACTTTCAACTTCCTTTCAGCAGCCTCTTTTGGGCATAGATTACAATGATTTATACATGAAGGGGATTCTCGAGCCTTCCCTCTAGACTATTTTAGTGATTTTGTATCATAATTAAAAGCATCCTACCACTAAGATTATTACAATAAATGAACATTTACAATGTTAGATATGAGTCAACACTAAAAAAATTTACAATCCTAGAAGAATTAAAGACAATTGCAATCTCCTGGAGCATATACAAAGTCTCTATAATTAAGCTCTCATGGGATATTTAACTACAAATATCTCAAAATTAAAGTGATGCACCCTCCTTGGGATCCAAACCAGTTACAATGCATTGCACTAGATGTTGAGTCACTTTCTACCACGCCTCATTAAATTATGACAGTGCTGCTCCTACATCATACTCCTCTGGACAAAATATTCATGGACTCCTATCTAGGAACTCCTCCTATTCCTTTCCCATATTATGGATGTCTTATTCAATTATCCAAGTGGCATCTTCTATTGGATGGTTCTTCCATTTAACCAGATATTCATAATAAATCTTTCTCCTCGTTCTCTTAGCAATTCTCTGATCTAAAATATTTTATGTCTTAGGCTTCTCTGCTATGGGAATCTGTTGCATCCATTGAATATCCTCTTCGTCATTTGTCCCTTTCCTGTCATCTATCTTGAAAGTATACAATTCTTCTACATTAAATATTGGTGAAATTCCAATGTCCTCTCATAGTTCAATCTCATAAGCATTTGCAACAAATTTTCTGATGATTTTACAAGGTCCTATCTTTTTCATCTTCAGTTTATTATATTTTCCTCTTTGAAACATTTTCTTCCTCAGATGTGATAATACTTGGTCTCCAAAATCAAAATTCACCTCTCTTCTTCTTTGATATTTTATGTCCTTATATCTCTCGATGATATCCTGTAGCTGTTTAGACTTGATCATTCAATTTTTTCATTTCTGTAGCGAAATCCTATGCTCCCACACTTCAAAATTCAACTTGTCCCAAATCTCTCAATTCTGAAATTTGCCAATTCCTTAATTCCTCTTGGATGCATCCCATACATTATTTGGAATGGGATATTATGAGTACTCATGTTTGGTGAGTCATTATATGAAAACTCTTCTTGAGGAAGAATTTGATCCCACTGATTGTTTTGTTCAGTTACCAAAATTCTCAGCAGATTCCCCAAACTTATATTCACTACCTCAGTCTATCCATCTCTTTGAGGGTGATCACTGAATTAAAAGGCAAATTTGTCCCCATCTTCTTCCAAAAATTCCTACAAAAGTGTCCCACAATTTTTTTGTCTTTGTCTAAGACTATACTCCTGGGTAACCCATGTAATCTCACAATCTCCTTGAAAAACAAATTTGATATGTGAGTAGCATCACTTGTTTTGAGACATGGTATAAAATGTATCATTTTGAAAATCTATCAACCACCACAAAGATTGAATCATTTCCACTTTGGGTTCTCGGCAATCCCAGAACAAAATCCATACTCATAGAATCCCACAACTTGTTTGGAATAGCAAATGGTTGATACAATCCTGTGTTCTTTTTCTTTCCTTTAGAATATTGGAAAATTCTACAATTGTCCACAAATTTCTTCACAACATACCTCATTCCTAGCCAATAGTATGAAGAACTTAGTTGCACATATGTTTTTGCATGCCCAAAATGTCCATCCAATCGTCCACTATGTGTTTCCTTCATAAAATTGTCCCTCATTGAGCATTTTGGGAGACATAATCGACTTCCTTTGAATAAAAATCCTTCTTGGATCATATAATCCATCAATTTGCTTCTCTCCCTTAACAAAATATTTTCAAAAGCCTCATAAGATTCCTTAAAATTTGGGTCTTCCTGGTACATCTCCTTGAGGTGTTCAAATCCCAATGTCTCCACTTGAAATTCTTGCAAGATCAAACATCTCTTGCTCAAAGCATCTACAACTTTGTTAGCACTCCCACTAACATGATTAATAACAAAAGTATAATTTTGCATGAATTCTACCCATTTGGCATGTCTCTAGTTCAACTTCTCTTGTTTGGTTATGAACTGCAAAGCATGATTGTTGGTATACAAAATAAACTCCCTTCGTATAAGGTAATGTCTCCACTTTTTCAAATCTTGAATTGGAGCATAAAATTCCTGGTCATATGTGGAATAATTATTCTTAGCATCATTAAACGTCTCATTGAAATAAGAAACATGTTTATCATCTTGACTTAAAACTGCACCGATGGCTACTCCACTTGCATCACATTTGACCTGGAAAGTCTTCCTGAAGTATGGAAGAATTAAGATAGGTTGTTCTATTATCTTTTCTTTTAACACTCTAAATCCTTTCTCATCTTCTTTTTTCTAGTCAAAATATCCATGTTCCTTATTTATAGTATCCAACATGGGTGCGCAAATACTACTAAATTTCCTAATGAATTTTCTGTAAAATCTTGCTAACTCATGAAAACTTCTTACTTCAAACACACTTCTTGTATAAGGACACTCTCTTATAGACCTAAACTTCTTTGGACCCTTTTTCAATTCATTTGAAGAGATTACAAACCCTAGATATACAAATTTTGTCTTCATGAAAGAACACTTCTTCAAATTCACCAACAATGTTTCCTGATGAAACCTCTTCAACACCATATTCAAGTCTCTTAAATGGTTCTCCCCAGTCTTGCTGAAAACTAGAATATCATCTAAATAAACAATCAAAAATTTCCTAATAAAATCCTTCAGCACTTCATTCATTAATATCATGAATGTACTTGGACCATTTGTTAAGCCAAATGGCATAACAAGCCACTCATACAGTCCTTCATTTTTCTTGAACGTTGTCTTCCATTCATCCCCTTGTCTCATTCTTATATGATGTTAACCTCTTTTCAAGTCTATCTTGGAAAAATAGCTATCTCCACTCAAAAAATCCATCAAATAATTCATTATGGGTAAAGGAAATCTATACCTAATGGTTACCTTGTTGATATATCTAGTATCTCTGCACATTCTCCAACCTCAATCTTTCTTTGGACTCAACACATTTGGTACTACACATGGGATCAGACTCTCTCTAATCAGTCCTTTTTCCAACAACTCATGGACCGTCTCCTTGACCTCTTCATTCTCTCGAGGGGTTAATATGTATGTTGGATTGTTTGGAAAACTTTATCCCGGAATAAGGTCGATATTATTACCAATAATAATGATGGGTGGTAAAGTATGAGGCAACTCATCCACCACAATGTCAACAAACTCATCCAATAAATACTGAGCTTCCACAAGAAAATCATTCATAGAAGTATTTGTAAGGATGACTCTCGGCTTACCTATAACAAAAAACTGCATTTCTTGATCTTTCTTCACTTCCTTCAAGATATCCTTCACACTCATGAGAAGTATACTATGTTGAAATTACTAATACAACTGAGAGGGGGGTGGGGGGGGGGGCGGTGAATCAATTGTTATTGTGCTTAACCAATTTTAAGTCTATTAAAACATTCTTAATCTTTCTTCAAGTGATCATCAATATTATACAACATATGGACAACATAAATAATGAGCATCAGTCACACATAAGATATATACAGAGACATATTTTCACGAGGAAACCCATAAAGGGAGAAAACCTCTTCTTCTTCG
Source organism: Picea engelmannii (assembly GCA_009831015.1). NCBI lineage: Eukaryota > Viridiplantae > Streptophyta > Pinopsida > Pinales > Pinaceae > Picea > Picea engelmannii. Next base: position 15,897 of record ML811743.1, read on the forward strand.
AAATGATAGGCAGTCTTTTAAGTTATGTACATCATCTATATTTGAGCACCAACTCAATGTGAGGCTACTGCCTCTGTTTTACAAGCTCCAACTTGTTTGAGAGCACCAACTCTCTGGTTTCTCTAGCACCCACTAGAAGGAATCACCAACTCCTTGAGTGTTCCATCACCAAATGGATGGACCAACTTCCAGTTACATAGGCTCCAACCTGTATAACAAAGAACACTTGTTCTCCCTTGCACCACCCTGCCACCCTGATTTTTATGGTTGCAACCAGATGGAAGCTACAACTCCCTATGTTCAAGAACCCACTTGAACCTCTGAGGACAACAATTCTCCCTAGCACCTCCCTACCACCCTTATTAGAAATAAATGATTGAATAACCAACAACACAGATAAATCAATTCTTACCACTTCTTCATTGTTTTGCAATTCCTCTCTGCTACACTATTCTTCTACTCTGTTCATATTTGTCTTGACTTGGTGTCTTTTTCTATATGTTCTTTCTTTGTCCTTCTCATTCTCTTTGATATGTGCACATTCTTCTCTCTTCACCTTTTCTCTTTTGTTAAGCTTTTGTTCCTTATCTCTGAGCTTTCTTCACACTGCGCATACTATAGTTTTACCTTTCTACAGTTCAACTCATTTTTTTAGTCAAAACAACCAACATTGCACAGTCGTCTCATATCTCATTTTATCCACACATGCCTCATATGTTACACCTCGAATCTCCTTGGGAAAAAACACCTCAGCAATTGAATGGCCAACCGATCAAGAATTATGAAACAGTTTTTCTAACTGAATCGTAATTGATCAATTAACTATGAGGTGAAACAGTATCCCTTCGATCATATTCAAATTCACCTGCACCGTTGGATTAAATCTGCAGGGTCTTGCGTTTATTTTTCCATTTCACATTTCGACATTTTGGCATTCTTGTGGTGAAGTGTTTCGACACTCCAACTCCCGGTATCTGAAACCTACACCAAAAGGTGTTTTTTGCATTTCGACATTTCGGTATTTCGGCATTCCTGTGGTGAAGTGTTTCGACACTCCAACTCTCGGTATTCGAAACCTACACCAAAAGGTTTTTTTCGCATTTTGACATTTCAGTATTTTGGCATTCCTGTGGTGAAGTGTTTCGACACTCCAACTCCCGGTATCCAAAACTTCGAAATGGAGTCTACACCTCTGATCTTTCCATGCGATCATCATTGCACTGCTGGTCTTGCCACTTTCTCTTGTTCGTCATCGTCGGGATGAGCTTGCCATCAATGACAAATAAATACTCCGCCTTATGTCTGCCCGTAATAAATATGCCAACAATCTCCCCCTTTGGCATTGATGACAACCTTGAAGAACATCCAACTATACCACTGTAGCATCCTTGAAATTACCACACTTTCTCACCATTTGACATCAATGTCAAAGAAGAAACACACTCCCCCTGAGCTATTGTAGTACATACTCCCCCTGTCAACTATGAGAAACTTAGAAATACAATAGATATTCAATAAGGACTCCCACTGACCATGTGAACAGATTAGATGAAAGAAGTTATAACCCCCAACTTTTGACCAAGATATCCAAAAGGGGTCGTTGCTAATGGTTTAGTAAAGATATCAGCTATTTGTTCTATGGAAGGGATATAATTTAGCTGAACTACTCTATTTGTAACTTTTTCTCTAAGAAAATGGTATTTTATTGGGATATGCTTAGTCTTGGAATGAAGAACATGATTCTTTGAGACACTAATGGTACTGGTGTTATCACAGTGAATTGTAATCAGATCAGTATAGTTTACCTT
>ML811743.1:17804-56475 GCA_009831015.1 Picea engelmannii
TGAAATTCTCAAACTAATCATGGAGAAGAATGCACAACTAAAGGAAATGGAAGCTGAGATGGAGAAGCTAGTAAAAGAGAAAGAACAGTTGAAGCCAATGGAAGTCATTCCATTGAGTGCAGTTCCACTTTCAGGAGTGAGAACAACATTAGTAATAGAAGTCCTATCGACGAATCCACTAACATCTCTGGAAAAGATAGCCGAATTGGCCAAATCTATGGAAAAGATGAACCTACAGGAAACAGAGATTAGAAGGATCAAAAAGGAGATTGAGAACCTCCAGGAACTCAAATATTCCTATCAGATCAACCTCTCCAAGGAGAAGCAGGTGTCAGACCATCTCAAACAAGAGTTACAACAGCTCTGAAAGCAAACAGTGGCAAGTAAAACTATGGCCGAAGTTAATGAAAGTGTCTAGACAGACATAACCAAGTCTATGAACGAGATATGGCCCATGATACAGATCATGTTTGAGAAAAATAAATTGGTGCAGAGAAGAAAACAAGCCATTGAGAATATCATATCAGAATTGGGAGAGATGCCCACACAAGCTAATGAAATCATCAAGTTCCTAAATTCTAAGACCAGGGAGGAGCTGGAAGAGCTGAAAATTGAAGATAAAATAGAGACCATCCTTCAGGTCAAAAGAGTTTTGACCAAGAGAGGATTAATGCTTCAGCTGGAAGAAAAGGTTTAGGCCATGGACCTAGGGGTACAAAGGTTTTTTAGTAAGATTGAGGCTCTACAGAAGAAAGGTCTTCCTGGTCTGAAGGTAATTAATGACAAATTGATGACACTCCTAGACTACAAAAAGAGACTGGCCGATGTGGCTAAGGACAGTTCAAAGTTTTCAGGAATTCAAGGCAACATCACTGGCAAGGCATTTCTAGATGTGCTTCATTGGGACATCAGTATTCAGCATGAGATTCAATACATCTTCGTCACCAAACCTACCTTTGCCAAGTACACAGAAATGGATGAAGTTTATCGAAGGCTACTCAAAGTCAACATTCCCAGTCATCTCCGATGGGAAGAACTCTGTGATTTGATCGAGTAGCAGATGAGATGTCCCAGCCCAGTCATTTGTCCAGTTAGATGAGGTCGTGTAGAGTCCTCACCAACGGTCCACCCAGAAAATAGCATGCAGTTGTGACACATCATCAAGCGGTTCCTAGATTTCTAAAATTTGTTAACTTAGTTAGGATAAAAATAGATTTACCACGTCCTGATCTTTGATGACAGGATTGTTTGTAATTTTGGGTTATAAATACTTCATCTTTGGAAGTATTGAGGGTTGTTGATTTTCACGCCCTGCAAGCTATCAGACTGTAATATTTTTGAAGAGATCTCCCATTAATACAAAGAGGCATTTTACAGGATTCTTGCATATATTCACTGGTGATGTTTTTCTCTCTAAGTTAAATGTTATTCTCGCTTTGTTATCACACAATTTTCTAAATCTAATCTTTGGAAGTAACGAACATTGCGGGATTTATCTAGTATACCATGTTTCTTACTTAAAAGATTTTAGTAATTTATCTTCTCATTTTACAATAAATAAATTCTTAACTGCTTCTTTGTTGTAATTGTCTTTCTCATCTTTTCTGCTATTCCTCATTTATGCTACTAAAGAATCCAATTATTATATTATCTCACCCTGTGAAAGGTTTTCTTTGTTTTTCTGGTTAGAATTTCATTTTCTATGACACACACCCCATAGCCCAATGGATGTGTAAACTATCTCTGCCAACTCGACAAACACTACAACAACAAAACCAACTTATTTATTTACCTAGCCTAATATTTAAAAAAAATATGAAATATATCTAAATCATATAGAGAGATCCCTCTCTGAAGTTGGAAGGGCTAGAATCCAGCTTCAAAAGTGGTTGGATAAAGTTACCTCTCGTAGATTTCTTCTTTCTAACAACCTCTAGGAAATTTACAAAGCGCTAACAGGATCCACTAACTCGGAATATGAATTCACCACCTTCTTCATATTGGTAATCATAGGTGTAGCCATTGGTTTATAGTCCTCCATCATGAATCTCCTCAACATATCTACTTCATACTTCCCTTGTCCAAGAAATATCTCTCTTGATACCTACCATACCTCTAACACCAAGAAATAATGCATCAATCCAATGTCCTTCATCTCAAACTCACTCACTAAATACGCTTTGCACCCTGCAATAATCTCATCTTCACCTATGAGAAATAAGTCATCAATGTACTTAACCAAGATGATAGGATCCTCTCCAATACATATGAAGTACAAGTTAGGATCTTCCTCACTCTTTTTTAAATCGCATACTCTGCAAGTATATGTCGGTCCTGGAATACCACACCCTAAGTGCATGTTTGATTCCATACAAGGATTTCTTAAGCCTGCACACATGAGACTCCCTCCCATGTACCTCAAATCCTTGAGGTTTCTCTATGTATACTTCTTCGTCAATGATTTCTATGGGAAAATTCCCCCTAAACTGGGTCTAAGGAATAGGTAGAGAGATAACTCCCTTAAAAGAATGACTTATCTCTAATCTACCCCCCAAAAATCTAGACTAACTGATAAGAGAGAGAGCTAGAAGAGAATGTTAAGAATAACACCTTGAATCCTTATGGTTGATGTAGACATCTTCCACTTCTTGTTTCCTCTTAGATCAAAAGTCTCCTCCCAAAGATGACCTACAAGGGGTTAAGAATACAAAACAACAACATATACAATCTCTAATAAGGACTTAAAATACTAAATATAGATGTAAATGATCAAATAGATAAGAGCATGTACACATAAGGTTTTGGGACAAAGATAATTTCTTTTATTCATATACAAGATGAGAGGTTACAACCTTTTCTTATGGACACCTCTCTACAAACCAAGTTCGGGCTCCTCTGTTGTGGCTCCAAGTGCACCAATCCCACATAGAATTCTCGCAACCAAAATTCCATGAAGGGAAGAAGGAAGGGTTGAATATGGAGAATGGATGGAAGGGAAAGCTGAGTCTAAAACTCAGAGCAAGATGAAAAACTTGGGCAATAAGATGGAAAGGATTTTGGCAGAGTTTTCTTATTCTCTTGTTCATATATCTAAATGACTCCGCTAGACCCCTTTTTATATGAAACAAATATGGTTATTTGGTTTGGGGAAGGCATACAAGAGGTAAAATGGTTAGGAAACCATCCATAGACCGTATACTCTACCAAAATATGTGTAATTTTATAGTTTTTTCAATTTTTGGAGGTAAACAAAGGATACTTAACATGAATCAAGCATATGTACATGGAATAACTAGCATGTGTCACGTGTTTGTATGCAGGATAATAGTGTAGCAGGGTGCTTACATTATCCAAAACATTGCTTTTTAGAAGTAAAACTCAAGATTATTATTGGAAAAGGATGAAAATGAATGGGTCAATGTCTTGGATGCATAGATGTGGTATTTTTGGAATATAATATATTCCCCCTAATGTTTGAGGTCAGAAGAGAAACTGATGGCCAAAATACATTATAACATATTTATATAGTGGGAAGGAATGAAGTCCAGTGAGCCTTGTTATCGTACAATCTGTACTTTCCCCAAATCCTAATGAAAGTGGGAATAAATTGGCCTAACACTTGGGTAATCTTGTCATTGTCACCTCAACAAGGTACCCATTTCTGTATAGGAGGAGGAAAAACCCACTCCAAGGAAGACACCCCAAGACCTAGGTGGTTTGAGGAAGGGAAAAGGACAAGGTAAACTACCCCTCTCTCTCTAGGTCACTCAAATTAGGTTGAATCAATAAGTTATGTCTTGAAGGATGAAGAAAATATGAACTAAAATATATCTTCCCTTAACCAAGAAAATAAGTGAATAATATGGAAGTTTACAAGAAGAAATGATATTAGTGCTTCAACAAGACATTAAAATTGCGATAGTAAATTCTATATAGTAATTATGTGCAACAATAAATAAGTGTATAACAACAATAAATGAAAATGTAACAACTGCAAAATGTACTTCATAAAATGCAATTTAATGAAAATAAAATGTGATACTTTAATTCTAGAATGATAGTATGATGTCACATGTAAAGTCTGAAATGATCTAGACAACAAATAAATTTATCAAACTTCTAAATAATTGTTGTAACAACAAAAAAAAATGAAATTATGACAATTGTAATACACCTTCAGAAATGCACTTTGTAAAATCAATTTAAAAGCACACTTTAACTTCAATTGATAGCACTTTTCCTTATCCAAGTTATGGGATGACTTAGCTGGTTAGTAGGCTCATATAAGATGCAAAATGATAGTGGTAGGAGTGATTATGACAACAACAAATTAGTTGTTAGTATTTCTAGACTAGGTTAGTAAATTAGTAGAGTATGAAGTGAAAGAGTTTGAATTGAGTCTTGTCAAGAAGTAAGAGAAGAGGACCAGTTCCTTCAAGGGTAATGGATTCAAGGAGGATGACTTCTTCCAAGGCTGCAAATTAATGATGATGCACAAAATTCTAAGGGGGGGGGGAGTATAGGAGAAGTAGTAACTTAATTCCTCCTAGACTTTTGCCTCAAGAGACAAATTATAGCATGTGGGAAATTCTAGGCCCTAGCACCTTTCTCTCCTTATGCAACAATAACAAGGTAAAAACCTCTAGAGTGATAGAAATTTAGGGCTCTAGGGTTTCACTAGTTACTAAATCATTTTAGTGAAATCTTGGAAAATATAAAGTAAGAAAGTAACAACTTAAGTTTCTTACTTCAAGCATTAAATACAGCATGCAATTTCATAATCTTGCGTGAGAAAATAAAACCATACCTTAAACGATTCAATAGATTACAAAATGAATATTCTACTTACTTGCACCAAGAACAATCATGACTATACCATGCAAGATCACCATAAAACTCCAAAAAATGATCCAAGTTGCAAATACAAGCTTTAAACAAGAGTGGTGCCTCAAAATTTCAGTTAATAACCCTAATAGGGAACAAATTTCAGACCTCATTCCAAGGACAAGTTGTTGATGAAAATGAATGTGACATTATGCTTGTTTACACAAAATTTGTCCTAAAATTAATTTCAGTTCATAATTACTGGGACAACCTAACCATTTTTTTACAAAACAAAAATCTGGACAAAATAAAATTAATTTGCATTTAAGAATCCTACAGGGGTGACTTCATGCCCCTCTAGGGTGATGTTGAGCCCCAAGTATGGAACATTGGGTAGGGAAGGTGAAACCTTGGTCCTCCAAAGGCCTAAAACCCTTCCCACGTGCACCAATGCCTCATAAATGTCATCCAAGATGACAAGACCAGTTATGGATGATGTCTAGGGTATCCATGATGATGTCCAGGGCCCTCAAGGGATAATGTTCATGTGCGAAGAGAAAGGTCCCCTAGGTGTAGGTATGTTAGGGTGCCTCCAAACGAAACATCCTTCTTTCTCCCGATGCAAATTTTTCAATCTCTTCTTACCTCTGGTTGGGGTTTCAGCATCCATCTATGGGCTTTAAGCCCCGATGAAGGTCTGAGCTAATAATTCCCTCATGTGTACCTATCCATCGGGCAAGGTCCTACAACAAAAACAAGTATGCCTTCCAGGGGTTTCATAAGTCACATGGATCATAACCATGTAAATCATATCTAATAATTAAATTACCCAAACATGTGCATCAAACCCCCCTTAAACCATAAAAAATCTCAAAGATGTTATGTGATGTGACAAGTTAAGTTTGGCGAAGGTATCAGGGTGTCCTATTGAGATAACCTCTTTTAATTTTGTGGTGTTTCCCAAGTGGGATCTAGTCTAATTCATGTAAGTGTATGAGATGGAATGGGGTAAATATTTGGTCATGGGGTGTATGTAATAACATGTAAATGTAAATTCTTACCTATGGGTTCCTTTGTAAATCACGAGATTCACCTTGTCATAAATGTAATTTTTTCCTTACCTATTCATTTCCTTTTACTCTTTGCTTTATTTATTTTGATAATTTTCTCTTGTGCTTCAAGGAAATAGTTGAGGGCCACTATCCCGGGTTGATCACCATAGGTAACAACATTATCCACAAAAAATTATCAAAAATGAGAAGGATGGTTCGTGATGGGGCCCCCTTTCTCTTGGTTATTCCACCAAGAGCCACTACCCTGGCTTGGTGACTAGATAGGTGGTAATTTCATACCACTACATGCCCATGGTCATAATAGGTTGGCTCATGGTGATATATATTATCCATAAACTAGTACCTTGAGAGTTTATGTTATCTTATGGGTCCCCTTTTCTTACTGAGAATATTTTCACTGCTTTCTTAGGGATCCCTGGGTGAAGCATCTTGAATTTTTCAACATTGGATTTTAACTCTTTTCCATCTACTTTTACCCTCTGTGAATTTAGCCTCTTATTCCCACGAGGTAAGGTACAACCCTTCCTAGTGTATCCAATCCAAATTTTGAAACAAGGATAGGGGAGTTGAAAGGAATAAAGATGGAAAGTGGTAAGTATGGAGGGAACAAATGATGAATTTTCATAGATCCACCTAGTAAAAACCCATTCTAAAGGGAAATCAACTTACTATGGAACCATGTCACCCTTCCAAGTATGAACAAGGAAAAGAGCATAATTTCGAAGAAAACATCATGAAATTGAAGAAGGATTCAATACAACATATTCAAGTGCTTCAAAAATCAGAGTGATACATACGATGATACCCAGACTCATTACCTCATGGATCAAGACTCATCAGGACCAGGATGGTGTGATGAATACTATTGGTGGTGATATGTGGACTTCACTGGAGAAAAGAGGGGCCCTTCAGGTCCTTCCTCAAGTTTTCTGGCTCTTGGTACTCCATGTATAAAACCTATGGGCCTCGATACATGATTTCCTTAGTTATCCCTAGGCTAGGGGATAACATCTGGCACCAACTCAGGGACATGTGCTCACCATAGAGAGCATGAGAAACTCAACATATATGGTATGACCAATGGTTTCTAAACCTCGAAAAATGATATTAGTAATCCCTAGGGTGGTGATATCACCCCTTGTCCATATATGATAAAATAAACAAATAAAAGAATCTCTAGTCTAACATATGATTATGAGCATACATATATACATAATGAATCAATACAATATCAAAATTCAACTACAACTATGCTAACATGATATGCAAATGGTATATACAATGGATGCAAATTCCTACCTACCTCTACTTACATGTTGATTAAATGCTAGGTGTATTCATATAACCATTGAAACCACCCTAGCAATACCTCATAATACCTGCCTTTGTGCTTCATCAAAAGCCAAAACAATGACAATTTAAGCACAAAACTAACATGAGTTAGAGCATGCATTATATCATAAGAAATCGTAAAGTCTATCTCATGCAGTCGGGAGGGAGGGACAAAATTATGCCAAGTCATAATTCTAGAAAAGTTCTAAATCCATCTCATAAAAGGATCATTAAAGGTCGAAGACTCAAGAAGACGGATCAAAGAGTTTGAAGGTTGACTACCGTGGATGTCATCAATCCCTGAATTCTGAGAAGGGACTATCAAGAATCTAGAGGATGATTAACAATTGTTTAAGGGAAAGTTGAAAAAATGATATATTAAACTTATTCTTAATGTATTCAAGCTACCCTTGAATTCTAAAATAAGGATCTTCCCTAAAGAAAAATTGGGACAAGGGACATGTTTTCCAACTACATCTTTAGTGACATAACGAGGTAAAGTAATCAAAGGGAGCTGGAAAACCTTGCCACAAGTATCCTTCTTTAGGAAAGAAATGTCCTTACCCTTATCAAGATCTGAGTACAACAATGGTTGATAATATTCTTCATAGAATAAATCCAAGTGCTCAAAGGAACACTCATCAAAATCCTCAAGGTATGATAGGAAATCATCATGAAAACATAACACCAGGTCATCCTTGGGTGTTTGGAATATGTCTATAACTATATCATATCATTATTTCCAAATGTTAGAATTAGTATTAACCTGATATGATAGTTGCAAAAGAAACATTTGGAAATGATCCTCAATGTCGCAAATAGGATCCCCGTCTTAACTAATCAAAACCCATTTATTTTTCCCGACATGTAACAACTCATAAACATTATCAACCATGCCATTACCTTTATCATAACACAAAGGTTTAAAAACATCCAAGGTCTCCTCCAACACCTCTTCACTTTCCAAATCAGAAAACAAAGCATCTTCAAAATCTTGGAAAGGGAAACAACTAACTATATTAATTTCTTCTTGTGTAGGAGCGTAAAAAAATTGGATAATTTCATCCAATGGAAGGGTAAAAATCAGTGCCTCATCCTCATGACTTGCCCCTACATCTTCATATTCATAATACGAAGGGTTTATATCGTCCAAGGATTCCCTTCCTTCTTCACCTTCTAAATCATAGAATAAGGTATCATCAAAAACCTGAAAAGGAAAGTGACTATCCTCATCCTATTTTTCTTGTACAGGAGGAATATGATTTTAGATGGATTCATCAGAGGGAGGATCACACATTATTACTTCATCATCATGTTTGATATCTTCAGGCTCTCATTCTTCAACGAGGTCTTCATTATCCTTGCTATAAGCATGAGTAAATTCTTGTTCTTCCCCATGGCATTGGTAACCTTCATCAAGATCACTCTCCTCAACCTCTTGTTGATTGATTCCTTTCTCCAAACCTTTTGGGAATTATTCAACAGAGGTATGAAGGAAGTATATTCTCTTAAGAATATCTGGGGTATATTTGGGCTCACCAATATTTTCTTCTAGAACAAAGGATTGTTCTTCCTTGGATGAGGATATCTTGGCTTCGAATTTTGTGGCCATAACATAAGCTTCTTGGATTGAACTTCGACCCTTTTTATTGAGCAGGAATTTTGATTGTCCTGAGAATACCCTGATATAGAGGAAAATTAGTAATTGGGTTCCATTATGATAGGTTCTAAGGAGTTGTTGTGACAACTTCTAGAACCTGGTATGGAACTCCCTTGTGGTCTCATTCTCATTCTTCTTTATGTGATTACGTTGTTTTACCAACACCATAGGATCCTCTTTGATATTCAATGTCTTGAGGAAGAACTCTTCAAATTGATCCATGGATGTAATGCTAGAATTAGGGAGGCCATCATACCATCTCTTGGAATTATCATGAAGAGTGGAATATAAAAGCTTCATTTATAGATCCTCAACGTCATCACTAATAGGATGGAGTTGAAAGAAGGCCCAAAAATCACACATATGATCCTCAAAATTCTCTTCATCACTACCAGTGAATTTAGGGAGCCATTTTACATACCTTGGAGGCATTTGTTGGGGATACCCCAATATTTCACTCATATCCAAGGGTTTCAAATTTCCTGGGTCCCATTTAGAATCCATGTTTGGCTTAATCACTAGTGGAGTCGCCGGATAATCCTTCTAGGTATTATAAAAGGGAAAAGAGAGAATCACCCTTAGTGGAGTTTCCAGGTAATATTTGAAAAGTGAAAGGCTTTGAGAAAAGGCTTACCAAAAAAGTGTTGTTCGAGGAAAATTGACTCGATGTTCCCCGAAAATGGTGCCAATTTTTTTATCGCACAATCTGTACTTTCCCCAAAGCCTAAGGAAAGTGGGAATATATTGGTGTAACACGGGGGTAATCTTGTCATTTTCACCTCAACAGGGTACCTCTTTCTGTCTAGGAGGAGGAAAAACCCACTCTAAGAGAGATGTCCCAAGACTTAGGGGGCTTGAAAAAGGGAAAATAAAAAGGTAAACTACCCCTCTCTCTCGATCACTCAAATCGGGTTGAATCACTATTTTATGTCTGTAACGATGAAGCAAAGTTGAACTAAAATGTACTTGCCCTTAACCAAGAAAACAAGTGAATAATATGGAATTTTACAAGAAGAAATGATGTTAGTGCTTTAACAAGATATTAAAATTGTGAAAGTAAATGCTAGCTAGTAAGTATGTGCAACAATAAATAAGTGTATAACAACAATAAATGAAAATGTAATAGCTACAAAATGTACTTCATAAAATGCACTTTAATGATAATAAAATGTTATACTTTAATTCTAGAATGATAATATGATATCACATGTAAAGTATGAAATGATATAGCCAACAAACAACTTTATCAAATTTCTAAATAATGGTTGTAACAACAACAACAAAATGAAAATATGGTAGTTGTAATACACCTTCAGAAGTGCACTTTGTAAAATAAATTTAAAAGCACACTTTAACTTCAATTGATAACACTTTTCTCTATTCAATTTCTTGGATGAATTAGATGGTTAGTAGGATGATATAAGTTTCAAAATGATAGTTGTAGTAGTGATTATGACAACAACAAATTAGTTGTTAGTATTTCTAGACTAGGTTAGCAAATTACTAGAGTATGAAGTGAAAGATTTTGAATTGAGTATTTTCAAAAAGTAATAGAAGAGGACTAGTTCCTTCAAGGGTAATGGATTCAAGTAGGATGGCTTCTTATAAGGATGGAAGTTAATGATGATGCACAAAATTATAAGGGGGGTAAATTATAGGAGAAGTAGTAACTTAATTCCTCCTAGACTTTGACCTCAAGAGACAAAATGCTAGGGTGTAGGAAATTATAGGCCCTAGCGCCTTGCTCTCCTTATCCTTTTTATGGAGTAAAACTTATGCAACAATAAAATGTTTTTAAACAAACCTCTAGAGTTATAACAGTTTAGGGATCTAGGGTTTCACTAGTTACTAGATCACTTTAGTGAAAGCTTGGAAAATAAAAAGTAAGAAAGTAACAACTTAAGTTTCTTACTTCAAGCATTAAATACACCATGAAATTTCATAATCTTGTATGAGAAAATAAAACCATACATTAAACCATTAAATAGATGAAAAAATGCAGATTCTACTTACTTGCACCAAGAATAATTATGAGTATACCATGCAAGATGACCATAAAACTCCAAAACAATTATCCAAGTTACAAATACAAGCCTTAGACAAGAGTGGCACCTCACAATTTCAGCCAATAACCCTAATAGGAGACAAATTTCAGACCTCTTGTTTCTAAGGACAAGCTGTTGATGAAAATGAATGTCACTTTTTGCTTATTTATACAAAATTTAACTGAAAATTAATTTCAGTTCATAATTAGTGGGCTAACCTAGATAGTTTTTTACAAAAATTAAATCTGGACAAAATAAAATTCATTTTCATCTAAGAATCACTCCAGGGGTGATTTCATGCCCCTCTAGAGTGATGTTGAGCCCCATGTATGGAACACTGTGAAGTGAAGGTGAAATGTTAGGCCTCCAAAGGCCTGAAACCCTGCTGACATGTGTCAATGCCTCATAAATGTCATCCAATATGAAAATACTAGTTCAGGATGACTTCTAGGGTATCCATGATGTTGCATAGGGTCCTCGATGGATAATGTACATGTGGGAAGAAAAAGTTACCATGGGTATAGGTCTGCAAGGATGCCTCTAAAGGAAACATCCTTCTTTCTCCCGATGCAGGTTTCTCAATCTCTTCTTACCCCTGGCTAGGGTTTCAATATCCATCTATGGGATTTAAGCCCCCATGAAGGTCTAAGATAATCATTCCCTCATGTGTACCTGTCCACCGAGAAAGTTCTCGCAGTAGTAACAAGCATATCCTTCAAGGGTTTCATAAGTCACAGGGATCATACCCATGTAAATGACATCCAATAATTAAATTACCCAAACATGTGCATCAAACCCCCCTTAATCCAGAAAAATGCTCAAAGACGTTATGTGATTTAACAAGTTAGGATTGGAGAAGGTCTCAGGGTATCTTATTGGGATAACCTCTCTTAATTTTGGGTTGTTTCCCAGGTGGGATCTAGTCTAAGTCATGTAAGTGTATGAAGTGGCATGGGGTAAATATTTAGGTATGGGGTGCATGTAATAACAGGGAAATGTAAAGTCTTACTTGTGGGTTCCTTTGTAGAGGGCGAGTTGCACCTTGTCATAAATGGAATTTTTTCCTAGGCCATTCATCGCCTTTTACTCTTAGGTTTATTTCTTTTGATATTTTTCTCTTGTGTCTGATGACTAGAGGTAAAAACATTATCCATAAACATTTCATGGAAATGAGAATGTTGGCTTGTGATGGGACCCCCTTTTTCTTAGTTATGCCACCAAGAGCCACTACCCTGGATTGGTGACTAGATAGGTGGTAGTTTTACATCGCTACATTCCCATGGTCATAATAGGTCGGCTCATGATGATACCTCCTATCCATCAACCAATATCTTGAGTGTCTATTTTATCTTATGGATCCCCTCTTCTTACTAATAACCTTTTCACCACTTTATCGGGGATCCCTAGGCGAAGCATCTCAATGGTTTCAACATTGGATTTTAACTCTTTCCATCTAATTTTACTCTTTGGGCCTTTATCCCCTTCTTCCCACAAGGTAATGTACAACAGTTCCTAGTGTATCAAATTCCAATGCCCAAACAAGGATAAGTGAGATGAAAGGACTAAATATGGAAAGTGGTAAGTATGGAGGGAAGGAACGATGACTTTTCAAAAATACACCTAGTAGAAACCCATCCTAAAGGGAAATAAACTTACTAGGGGACCATGTCACCCTTCCAGGTATGAACGAGGAAAGGAGCATAATTTCCAAGCAAATGTCATGAAATTGAAAAAGGATTCAATACAAAATTTTCAAGTGCTTCTAAAAATAGAGTGATACATACCATGATACCCAAACTCATTACCTCATGGAGCAATACTCACAACTACTTCAGGACCTGGCTGGTGTGATGGATACTTTTGGTGGTGATATGTGGACTGCACTGAATAAATGAGGAGCCCTTTGGGGCCATGATAAATTCATCTACCTCTTGGTACTCCATGTCTAGGACTTATGGGCCTTGATACATGATCTCCTTATTTATCCTTAGGATAGGGGATAGCAAGCCCAAGATGAGTGTTCAGGAGCATGTCATTTGAAAATAATGATAATCTCTTTGAGGAAGACATACCCATGCTTGGGATAAACTAAGCATGGATTCCAATCAAGTACACTGCAGATACATGTCATATAAAATGATCATGAATACGATACAAATATGAATGTCTATATAGATCATAGCCATGAATAATACTCAGTGGAGATGCATGTCAAAATCATCTGAATATATACAAGTACAATTAATATACATCATTAGGAAGCATCAATGCGTTTAGCTGGAGATGATAGCTTCATAACTCTAGAAATATATTGAAGGTCTTCAAAAATAAGGTAGGAGTATAATAGGAGTGTTGGACTCACCACCTTGATGTCTTCGACAAACCATAATTGAAAGACTATAATAAATTGAGCAACATGTACTGAACTTCGTTGAATTTGAATCTGAACTTGACTATATTTTCGAGATGGCTGACTCATGAAATTTAAGAGATCAACTGTAGAATGGCTGACTCATGTTGGAAAAAAATTCCCTTAGACACAAGCATGATAAAATGAATTGACTTAGTTATCATATTATTGACATAATTCTATGACACAAGAGGCACCACAAAATCTCCATATGTTTGGAAGAGTAACCAAGTGGAGGAGGAAACAACTCTATGTAATGAGAATAGATTCCTAAGGTCATACTAGATCCCAATGCTTGTAGAACAAACAAAAGGATGTGATTTGCCCAAGTGCGACTATTTTTCTGTTGATAAAAGAGAATGTATATATTTTCCCCTCTTTTTGGCATATTTGATTTCTATTTTGTATTTTTCAAAATTTTAACGATCTTGAAAAAGAATAAAAGAATTCTACATTACAAAGGAGGAACAATTTTCACGAGCAAGCAAATTGGTTCCAAGTGCATGGAACATAGTTATTCTCAGTGTAGGGAGACATGTGCAGGATAAGGACACTCGGGAAAATTCCTCCATCAGTCAAGGTGTCATATCACAATGGAAAAATGTGCTAGAAGGCTTGCACCTAAGGAATGCTTTGAAGGTTCAGTAATAGAAAAATGAAGTCACCATTAGGCCAAAGACGCAAGGATGATACATTCAATGCAATTATAGCATGACACAACATGAATCCTTCTATGTAAATTTTTACGACCCCAGATAAGGTAAGATCGGTGTTTTTTCATTTTTAGAGAGTCTAAAAAACACTAAAATAAGACTCCAGAGTGATCTTTTTCCTAAATTTTGACTCCAGGGCCCAAAAAAGAGTAAAATTACACCAAGGTGAACTCTTTTGGTCACCAGGGCCACAATATTCATTTTTTGTAATTAGTCCAGTCAGTCTAGAAAAATTTTAAACATATACCAAAATGATGTCTCTTCAAATCCTTTTTAAAGAGTGTGACATAGATAATATCACTCAACTAGACTTTCAATTTTAAGGAGTTTGAAAAGAGATGAACTATGGACTCACCACCTTTTTAGTAATTTAGTCCTCTAAGAACAAAAAAGTATAAAACATAACTTTGGAGAACTCTCCTAGCAAGATATGTCTCTCGAGGCGTACCTTTTTCTTGGGTAATCTATTGGCTGAAAAAAAGGTTAAACTTATGCCAAATAAATATTCCTTCTAGACTAATTAACGAGTGTGAAAGGAACAATGTCACTCTACGATATTTTCATATTTAGGGAGCCTAAAAACAACTTAACTATGGACTCCAAGGGGTTTCCTTTTTCATATATAATATCCAAGGCTCAAAAAAGAGATAAACCAAAACCATGGACAATGGCTCTTTTTCACAAATTTTGTCCCTCGGGCCCGAAAAAGGGTTAAAATTACACCTGAGAATACTCTCCTAGTGAACAGTATCTCCTAGGGCATACATTTTTAGTAAAAATATCCATCCGGACCGGAAAAGGGGTAAACTATTGCCAAAAAAATGTGCCTTCAAATTTTAGTTGGACGAGTGTGAAGGTAAACATGATCGCTCGACAATTGTATTAATTTTAGAGAGTCTGAAAAGGGCTTAAAGAAGACTCAAAGAGAGGTTCCTTTTCCTAATTAATCTAAACGAAACCAAAAAGGATAAATATATTCTCTTTAGATGTCACTTTCAATGTTTAAGTGAGCTTGAAAGACAACAAACCATGCTCTTAGGGAGTCCCTCAGGTATAGGTCAGAAATAGATGAAGAAGAATGAGGCTTCGACACATAGTCATGGAGGCACTAAAAGGAATCCCAATCATATGGAATACTCATATCATGGATGCCAAAAATACAACAAAGGATAGACCTATGGAATCCATGTAGAGGGAGGCTCTACCACCTATCTACGACACTTCTAAAGCAACATAAAAATTTATGTGTTTCACTTCGGTGGGATCTATCCTATGGAAAATCGTAAAAAGTCAACAAAATGMAAGATGGAAGGTGATGAGAACCTAAAATATACAAGTGTTGAAAATACAATTTCACCACGGGATGATGTGAGTGTAACGCATCTCATAGAAACACGAAACCAAAATAAAAAGTTCATAAGAACGACCTAAAGATCCCCCAAAAAKAAATCCAAACACTCACCAAGCCAAGAATAGGAAGAAAATGGGACCAAACTGAGGAAAAATGATCCAAAAAAGTCTATAAATAGGGGTAGACAACTCATTTTAACCATTGYAAATTGGAAAAGAGCCAAAAAGTAAAAAAGCTCTCTTCCATAAAATGAAAACTCAAGGAGCTACAGTGGATGAAAAGACTTAAAATTTGAACCAAGTATGTACACATGATCTCCTCCATCATTTCCATTCATCATTTGTTGCATTTATTTTTGTTTAGAGGGTGCACACTAAAAATAAAAAGTCAGGTCTGCATGTACATGGGCTATCCATGCCTAGCACATGTATATACATGGGATGAGAAAAAATTAACACGCGTATATACTCGACAATCTTAAAAAAACCCGTGTACATATCTTTAAGTATTAAAAAATGAAAAAGGGACTAATCCTCAAACGTTTTTCATGCAACAGGATGTAAGTCCATTGGTGAGAGAGAGAACATGTGGAGATAAACATCCACATTGAAGAGGATCCAGGGGCCATTTCCATGCTAAATTAGTGTGGGATGTGGAAGTTCTTTTGTTTCCCATTCATCAGGGCACAACCCATGTTACTAAATCATTTTATAGAGTACTAGAACTCGTACGTAGAGGCCTTCATGCTAGATATCCAATCATTGACTCCTACTACCATGGATATATATTTTTTGACCAGTCTCTCTAAGAGGGGGAAACCAGTTAACTTGAGGAATTTCCCTCCAGGACCACACAACATAGAGGACTATATTGGCATGTACTGCGATGTTGGCACTAAGAAATTAGGTTCTCAAGTGCTAATTCATAAAATAACAAGCCTTAACCTACGGATAATATTGTATATGATTGGGTGTATTATGGGATATGCAACACTTCACTAGGTCTCACGTGTGCAGATGCATTGTGTAGCTCAATGTTTACATGCCACTATATTTGACTGGAGAACCATCATTCTCACATGTATAAAGAAACACCTCACCAATTTCATAAGAATAAAAAAAAATAACTTTGGGTTTGGGACCATGTGGTGCTCTTTCTTTTTTGAAAGAGTGCCAATCCTTAGCCCACAAGAGAGAGTACGAGGACATATTGCCTCCTTTACAACAATATGCAGATGAGCATATTTTTGGCCTCGACAGGGAGAAGGGAGAGTGCAGGAGGAATTTGATGAGAAGTTCTTTGACTGGTGGGAACATCAAATTCTTGTGATTGAAGACTACCCCTTCATAGGGATCAGTTACCTGAGGGATATTGATATGCCTATTCCCCTTGGAGAGGAGCACAGAGAGATAGGTACACATCATTATTTATATTTTGAAGTTGTTTTATTTTTAGTTTTTAAATATTATCCGTTTTATGGTGAATTCAAAGTACTAACTTAGTAATCTGTTATATACATATGTGGGACCAGTATGACCATCTCACTTCTCTAGGAATAGGCATCATCCTTGAGAGGATGTTGGACCAACAATAGTGGAAATACCACCAGCTAGAGAGGATAAGAGAGTATTGAGATGAGTAGAGAGGAATCTAATAAATCTCACTCATCTAGTGTCGATGGCAGAGATTGAGGACCTACCCTCGACCATGCATTCACATGTGGTAGGAGTACCGAGGACTTGGGTTCAGTTGTTCTGACATCTTGATAACATTGTGTTTTATTCCACTAGGGCCAAAATTCCTAGACCATAGTTATCACTAGACCTTATATGTGTCGAGGGAACTCTTTTTTTTCTCTCTTATGTATTGAGGGCTTAATCAGAATGATGTATATCGGCTCTATTTGATGCTTTATGGCCCACATTTTGTACTTATGACATTAGTTTTGGACATATTATTATATATATACATCATTTTTTACTTATGGAGTAATAATTTTGTACAAATGTATTTACATATGCCTGTATTTGTGTTCTTTTACTTTTATGTTTGTTCAAGATGCCAATCTAACACATGATTAGCTAATGCATCAGTTAGTTAATTAGTTCTCCTAGGAACATGAATATATGTAATATAATCAAAATAGTGTTATAAGATACATACCCTAAGGAATCATCAGTGAAGGGTGGGATCGTAGACACGATACACTCCATTTAACTTGAACATGACTAGTTGAGCATCTAGATAAACCCAGAGGTGAGAAATACCATGTGACAATGCATCACGTAGTAATTCTATTACGAAATTGTACTCAAAAACATTATTGGTTGCTTCTCCTAGACAAATACCTCAAGAATAAACCAACTGACCATTGGGAGTGAAGATCACCCAAGTTGCAGAAGCAAGCCTCCGAGTCTGTCGGCTAGCACCGTCCACGAACCCAACATAAACCTCAGATTCACTTGACATCTTCCACAGTGAAAATAAATATAATAAACTACGCGTTGATAGGACAAAGGTATAACCCATTTCTAGGCTCAGACAAAGAATTACCTTCGAAATCAGCCATTTGATAAGCACCTTTCTCTAAGACTTTATTAACAATGAAAGGTCTGAACCACATAAGTTTGAATTTTCCTTCCCCCAAGGGATCATTATCTTGGTCATAAACCAAGACAATATCACCTTTGGTGAAAAATCTAGGGTAGATGGACCGATCATATTGATACTTGGCATTTTATTTGTGAGCCTTGTTGGACAATGTTGCATCTTGATTGTTATAGCCCTAAATTTCTCTACACATGCATACCTGGCCTTTGTCCCTCTTACTTGCATTTTTTTCCAAGCCATCACTGAGTTTCTCTTCTTCAAAACCCATTTTTTGAAGATGTACGCACCCTGCACCAATACTACCTGTGTACATATGCTCTCTGCACCACTACATCCCACATATGTATGCATGTTGTACCACTAAATCTTGTGTATACTTGCAAAAGTTGAAAAAATAAAAAGTTGGAAGGAATTCGTTGAGATTATGGGCTATTCAGTAGTTTCCCAACTAATCCACCACCTCTAGCCCATCACCCAACTGAATAACCATCCTTTTGTCATATAAAATGAGGTGTTGGGGTCTCATTCCACATCTATACATAAGAACAGTGAAAATATGCTTGTTTCACATCCACTCCTTGCCCCAAGCATTTGCATCCCTTTTGTGAGAATTTCCTCATAATTCCCCATTTTTTCTTCCTTCCTCCATCATAAAACCATTATACTTCTGAAGAAGAATGTTGAGAGGAGAATCCATACGAAGGTGCATTTGGAGCTTCGTGAAGAGGAGCCTGGACCAAGTTCATGGAGCAGTAGCCAGCTTTTGTTGTAAGTGATCATTGTATTATCAATAAAAGAAGTACTTTTCCTATCCCAAAACATGATGCGTCAAATGTTTGCATTTGATTTATGTTTTTATTCTAATGTCTAACCCTTGATTTATATATGAATTGTATGCTTGTATTTTTTTGTTTATCTGTCTTTGAATGCAGGCCATCCTTGGGAGGAGGCGTGCAGTCAGTGAAGCTATCAAGCATGAGAGGATCATCACCGAACGCAGAGTAGAGGTACAGTTACCCGATCCTTTTCATTTTTCTTTTCTTGTATGAGTCTGGGATATGTTTGGGGTAGCTAGAGAAGTAGGAGACTTTTAAACGGTTATTTATCCTCCTACATTGTAAACCCTGGTGTAGCCATAGGGGAGTTTTTCCCGCTAGCAGAAATGGCGACCATACTGGGGAAACCTCTAGGGTTTTAGGGGATTTGTTGGGTGTTTGATTGGTTTTCTTATACCTTTTGAGTTTCTGATTTGAGTATGTTGAGTCTTTTAAGGGATTCTGGTCACCTATTGGTGCCATACCATTTCTCCCTTCCCTGTTAGTGTGTATGTTTTCTTTCTTTTTTCAATAAGTACAGAGGTGTATGCGCCCTGTTGTGGGTCAGCATGCGTACGTATGTGCTCTGCTTTATAGATAGATTGCCTACATAAGAAGTCTTATTAAGCATAAGTAGCATACCTGTGTGAAGAAACTATTTTTAAGAAGAGGCAGTCAACCTCTTCCTTGATTGAGGTCTTACTTCTCAGGGTTTCTCGACTGAGTTCAACGTCTGTTTTTTACAGCCATAGCCTGGGTTTATATTTAAGTTTACTTCTCTTCTTGATTTTCTTTTGTTTCCTAGCATTTTTAGCTTTTTTTTAGCTTGGATTTTAATAAAAATGAGTTGCATTTTGATTGAAAGAAAATAATAATAAAAAAATTTGTTTGTTAGGCCTCTTTCTTTCTTTCTTTTTCCTTGCTTTGTTATTTGAAAAAGAAAAAGAAAATAGCATAGTGTTGTGTTTTCTTCTCATCTTGAAAGCATTTCAAAAGAAAAATAAGAAAGATAATCCTTCTTTGCTAGTGTTCTTTTAATTTTCATTTTCTACAAGAGTCTTAACAACATCAGTTGCACTAGCACACCCTTTTTGAGTAAATGAAGCCATTAAAAATAAAAAATAATCTAAAATTAATTAGACATTTTACATTTGTAGGGTCAATCAACTAGTTTAGGGTTAGAGCCTTGAATTAGGCTACAGAGGAAACTCTTCAAGGATTTCAAACAAAAATTGGAGTCAGAGTTAGGGAGTGTTCAATTTCAGTGATGTAAAATTTATCCAGGACCCCCCTCTAACATAGGGGATAAACACGAGGTCGTGTGAGGAAAGACAACGGAGATAACCCCGCCAAAGCCAGACTAAACATAGTGGGGAACACATATTGAGGATCTATCATGGGAATACTATCGCCTGCATTTTCCTATGGATATTCGTGGACCTCGAATCTGTTTGAGATCCTCTGTTGTCTTCTAGACCACTTGCTTTCGATACCCTCTATAGGTTTCAGAATTTTTATCCTACTCATTGTGATCCACCTAATTGTTGACTATACCCGTCTAGTGATTGTTTGCAATCTGGCAACTTAGTTGCCCATATTCTAGGGACTTACACATGTGACTACGGGGGTATACCATGGTACCTAGGGCAGACGTCGGTTAACACTTTACAAAGTATACTCGGAGGGTGCTTCCGTGTTTGAGTTGCACTTGCATCGGTAAGTTTCTCTAATGTTGGCTGGCATAGTTGTTCTTCCTACTAGATAGTCATCTACGTGATTTTCCTTTAGGATATTTTAGTGTGTTCTCTATGCTCCCTAGTTTTCCATAGTGAGTTATTCATTCATTTATTTGGGTCTCTGACCTAAGGTGGTAGATTGCCCACTTCGCCACTCGTGAGGAATTTTTGGTCTTTCTCTTAGAAACATGAAGCCACCTCTCTATAGGCGTTGGTTTTATAGCTCTGGTTCGCCAGAGTCAGTGTGTGAGACTTTTATGGACTTGAACGATCCCACAAGGGGAGAAACTGTGCATAATATATTCATGTAAAAATTTATCGATGATACCAATGAAGGAACCCCTTCACAAGGGGATTCTTGTGCTTTTCCTTTCTTCGGAAACATTGGTGTCCCTTTGATGGCTACTTTGTACATTCATGGGTTGAATGTGGGACTACCAGTTTGGTTGGGTACCATTCCAAATGTCTCGAATGCTCTTGAAACTTTTTGTTTAATCACGTTATGTCATAGGAATCATTTTTATGTTCCTTCGTCAGTAAAGTCTTCTTTTCCTCTTTTTACCTTCCCTAGTGAAAGTACAGTTACTAGTAACTGAAAGTCTAAACGAAATAAAAAAAGGAAGAATAGTAAGAAGAAATCACCAACCTCGATGATTCATGTTGGAGATAGGTCGTCAACCTCTGTAAGGCATGTTGAAGACCAACACCTATCCTCTGCAAGTCATGTTGGGGGCACAAACCTATTCCCTGCAAGTCATACTGGAGTTCAATCACCAACCTCTGTGAGTCATGTTGGAGATAGGTCCTCAACCTCTGAAAGTCATGTTGAATACCAACACCCAGCCTCTCCAAGTCATGTTGGGGGAAAGAACCCATCCTCTACAAGTCATTTTAGAGATGTGCAACTAGCCACTTCTATTCATGTTGGGGGCATTGATTATGTTGAGAAAAATAGATGGATAGGACGTAAGCATAAGTTCCCTTGTAATTTTTGAAAGGGAGATCAACTTACTCATTTGTTTCATGGAATTCTAGAGGTACAAAGATTGTCATCCCTGTCTACAAGATCTTATGATTCTGAGTCTTCTAAGGTTTCCTTGCAGCCTATTTAGCCAGTGGTTGAGAAAGTGGTCACGCTGATGTAGTATTTGGATGATTCCACTCTTCTCTTGTAGAGTGTCGAGTCTACCAACGTGGTCATGTCGATACAATATTCGACTGATCCCACTCCTCTTTTGGCGGCTGATGTTCCTGTAGACCATGTTGTCTCACAACCTATTCAACCAGTGGTTGAGAAAGTGGTCACTCTGTTGCAGTCTTCGACTTATCCCACTCTTCTCTTGGAGAGTGTTGAGTCTACCAAAGTGGCCACACCGATGCAATCTTCGACTGATCCCACTCTTTTCTTGGGGAGTCATGTGTCTAACAACTATGTTTTTATCATTTCTAGTTGAGTACTTTCAGAACAAGGGGGCATTCCTCTCACTTCGAGAAAACCCCTCCAAGCCCTAGGATGGTTTCCTTTGATTGGAATGACCTTTTTGAGCCTCGTCATCCTTCTTCCACACCCTTTCAAATAAGGGTTCAAGTTAATTCAACAAACATTTATTGTTGTATTGTGGATGAAGGAGCCTCTCCAAGTATTTTATCCTCCTCGATTTGGAAAGTCTTGGGATCTCCCGATCTTGTGTCTGCTTCACATGAGATGTTGGCTTTTGACAGACACCCTAGTGAATATTTGGGGGTTCTTCCTCAATTTTCTATCTCGTTAGGTGGGAATATTGTCCTTGTTCATGTTATAATGGTGCAAGGCCCATTAGATTTCAATATGCTTCTCGAGCATGATTATGGATATGGTATGAACGTTGTGGTGTCTATTCTCTTTCAGGTCATGCATTTCCCTCATAATGGAAGAATTTTCACTATTGACCAACTGGCATCTGATAATCACCATCCTAATTTGGCATTAATTCAGCATACCCCTTTATATGTTCCTATTATTTGTGTAGACTCTACCCTGCCATGGGTTAATTATGTAGTGTCTTATCCTCAATGTTCAATTTCTCCTAAGAAGGAACTTGTTCATTCATGTTTTCCTTCTCGATACATGGTCTTGGAAATTGATCCATTGTTTTATCCAATGGGGGAATGGGAGCCCTTACTTCCCCCTCTTTGTACAACTAATCTCGTTTGGATTACTTAAGAAAACTATCCCTCCTTGAGTCTTCTTTAATCCCTTTTCAGACTCTCTAAACATGAAAATATTGTCGAGCAATCTTGTTTCCCTTCACGCTCGCCAAACTAAAATTTGAAGGCATGTTTGGCTCGCAATAGTTTACCCCTTTTTCGGTCTGGATGGTAAATTTTACAAACAAAGGTATACTCTAGGATCTTCGGTTCGCTAGAAGAGTGTGACATCTCCCCAAAATAAATATTTTTTTTTTTGTTTGCTGGAAATTAATTTTTGTTTTTGGCAAATTCGAATCTGGATTTTTTTTTCCATTTATGGCAATTTCGAATTTCGAATTTAATAATTGTATTTAATTATTGTGACTGTTGGGTAGAGATCTGTTTGGACTCAACTAACTATTTGACTATGACACCTATATCACAACAGAATAATTATATTAATTGCAGGAGGACAAATGGAACAACCATGTTAAAAATCAGCTGACCATGACTCCATGAGTGGGGAACAAGTTGGAACTGCCTCTGTGCTGATGATTACAAGTGGAAAACCAGAGATTTTGCCACTGATAGCCCTTGAAAGTCAGGGATTAAGAAATCTACGAAAATCCCCAAAGGAGGGAAAAGACCTGGGCAAAGAAAATGCATATATAGCATATGCGAGGAGGTAGGGCGTTGTCAAGTATGTTGGGAAAGGATTCTTGAGCTCTCTTGTTGTTATGAACACTGTAGATTGAGTGTGAGGCAAGATGAGACTGCTGGAATAGAATTGTCTTTTTGTTATGAACATTGTTGAGTAAGTGTGAGGCAGGAGGAGAACTGTTGGAATTGAAGGACATTGTTGAGGAGGAGTTTCCAAGTTCGCCCTCATGGATTCATGGTCAAGCTAGGGGGTGAATCGAACAAGTGACTTTGGCTTCCCTGTTATACGGTTGGGAGGAACGTGGTTGTTCCATTTGTCTTCCCACAGATTGGATTCATATATTTTGATCTACCCCTCTCTATTATGAATGACTATGTTTTTATTTCGATGTCTTATTAAATCCGAACTGGAATGATGTCCACTCTCTGTCTGAATTATTTTTATGATGCATTGTATTGATTAAATTGGAACTATAACGTTTTTCCATTTTTGTTTGTTATGGGGAATATATGTGAAGAACATATGTAATTATATTTCTATGGAAAGAGGATATTAACGACAATGAGGCAGATCCTCTCTGTAGATAAACCCCCAGGAAACTAAATCTCAGATCCCTCGGAACATCATTATTAATGACCAATCTCTGATGGAATGATATTCTTAACCATGTATTTACATAGATGAACGGATCTAGTACTGTTGACGTTTAATGCATTGATTTAAAAGAGGTTCTAAGTGGATATTATAGAGTTTACCTTATACATAAAATTTTATCCTTTGTGCCCTTCTGTGCGTGTAAAATTCCTAAGTCCTCAGGCCTTCGGAATTGTGTGAGGTAAAGGTATATCATATCCTTATACACCTTTAGTCTCCCAGAAACGAAAGTAAGAGTTCTCCCAAAAATGAAAATCAAGAGTACCAGTAAAGGATAAAGGTCAGGGAGTGATGAAAATTAGTGTGAAGAGTTACAGTAGAAGCAGAGTACTCTCTTCCTTTGCATTTTGATTGAATTATTACCTGAATTCTTTTTCAACAGGAACACTTAGTCCAAATTCCTTTTCACCTTTCGGAGGTTAATGTATATTGATGTATGGATTCTGAACTCATGAAGTTCTGAACCCCGAAACCCCGAAGCTTCCACTTTTCGCATTTCGGAGGTTGGTTACATGAGAGGTTTGGGGAACTTGAACTCATGAAGTTCTGAACCCCAAAACCATGAAATGTGGGTCCCACCTTCTCTTCTTCGCGTTTTTTGTTGGAAGTTTGTTTATGTTGGATGTTTGACATTTGAAACCCCGAAACCCCGAATCCCAAAATTCCGAAGTGTTGGTTTCACACCCTTTCGCCTTTCGGAATTCAGGAATTGTAGTGTGATGTTGTTTGACATTTGAAATCCCGAAGTGTTGGTCTCACACCCTTCCACCTTTCGGAATTCAGGAATTGTAGTGTGATGTTGTTTGACATTTGAAACGTCGAAACCCCAAATCCTGAAATCTTGAAGTCTTGGTATCACACCCTTTCGCCTTTCAGAATTCAAGAATTGTAGTGTGTTGTTGTTTGACATTTGAAACCCCGAAACCCGAAATCCTGAAATCCCGAAGTGTTGGTTCCAAACCCTTTCACCTTTCAGAATTTGAGAATTGTTGTGTACTGTTGTTTGGAATTTTAAATCCCGAAACCCCGAATTCCAAAATCCCGAAATGTTAGTTCCATGTTCTTTTCTTTTCACAATGTTTGGAATTGTTGTATGTTGGATGTTCGTCTATGAAAACCGCGAAACCCCATACCCCGAAATTCCAAAATGCAGGTCTCACCTTTTCCTTTTCGCAATTTCGGAAGTTTGTATATTTTGTTGTTTGGGTACTTGAACTCAAGAAGTCCCAAACCCAGAAACCCTGATGGGTGGGTCCCACTTTCCTTTTTCACCTTTCGGGAGTTGTGGTGTGTGGATCCCGAACCCCGAAATCTCGATACGCTGGACACTTTTCACAAGTTTGTATATGTTGTTGTTTGGGTACTCAAACTCACAAAGTCCCGAAACCTAAAACCCTGATGGGCAAGTCCCACTTTCCTTTTTCACCTTTCATAGGTTGTGGTGTGTTAATGTTTGACACTTTCAAATATGAAATCCCGAACCCTAAAACCCCGAAGTAGCAGGTCCACAATCTTCCCGTTTTTTTTCGTGTTTTTGGCAAACGACGTGGCCCCTTTGTTTCATTTTGTGTTCGGCACTCATAATCGCCGAAACCCGATTGACCTCTATTATGTTTCACAAACTGTAGGAACCTATAAGAAACATATTGTTATGGGAACAAATCTAATAATTTAATGAATGGACTGGTAAAATAACATTGGAGAGTCTTCATCCCAGATAGAGGTATGGAAGTAACAAACCGTTTTACAAGTAGATTGCATTGCAAACAGAAGGTAATTTTTCTATGTAGGGTTTTGGTCATAAAAACCCCAAAGTTGCTTGTATTTTTAATATTGTGGTAGTGTTATTGGTACTAGCAGATAAGAGAGTACTTATAAATTTCAGGATCTTAATTAAACATTGAAGTGATGAGTAAATACTCATTATATCGTCGATTAGAAAACTTAAGTTGAATGGTAAGGACAGTCGATGACAGTAAGGACTCTAAAAAACCCTCAGACTCAAGCCTTCTAACATAAAGCCTACTTGCTTGAGCTCTCGAAAACCTTTCAAGGACAGATGTACAAATAATTTTTTTTTTTATGGTGATTTTGAGGTACATTACAAAAAGTATTTTGAGGTATAAGTTTAACCGTTTTTGGGCCCGAGGGACTAAATTTATGAAAAAGGAACATTCTCCTTGGTTTTGGTTTATCACCTTTTTTGGACCTTGAAGTTACTTACGAAGAAGGAACCCCCATGGAGTCCATAGTTAAGATATTTCTAGACTCCCTAAAATTGAAAAGATTGTCGAGTGACCTTGTTCTTTCACACTCATTAAATTGGTCCATAAGAATAGCTACTGGCATGCATTTACCCATTTTTTCGGCGTGTGGATTATGGAGGAAAAAGTTACACCTCATGAGATTCATCTCACCATGAGAGTTATCCTCAGTAAATTTTATACTTTTTTGGGCTAAGGAGACTAAATCTAGAAAAAGGCTATGAGTCCATAGTTAAGCTCTTTTCAGACTCCTTAAAATTGAAAAGATTGTCGAGTGATATTGTCTTTGTCACACTCGTTAAAATGGTTTTGAATAGACATCTTTTCGGTGCTATTTTACCACTTTTTAGATCTGACTGTATTATTTTCGAAAAAGGTACCCCATTGGAGTCTTCTTTTATGTTTTTTCAGACTCTCTAAACGTGAAACCAATACCGAGATTACCTTCTCTGGGATCGTTAAAATTACATTGAAGGGGGTTTCATTATGTCTTTCTAATGCATTTTCATCTCTGTGCTTTTGGCCTAATGTCGACGGCTCCATGTTGATCTCAACTGATCCTTTGAAGCATGCCTTATACGCAAGCCTTTTAGCAGTTTGTCTCTACGACCTGACGCCTTGAC
Organism: Picea engelmannii; assembly: GCA_009831015.1. Classification (NCBI taxonomy): domain Eukaryota; kingdom Viridiplantae; phylum Streptophyta; class Pinopsida; order Pinales; family Pinaceae; genus Picea; species Picea engelmannii. Next base: position 44,745 of record ML811743.1, read on the forward strand.
CCATGGATGAATTTTCCTGAGTGTCCTTTTCCAGCACATGTCTCCTTGCTTTGAGCATTAGTGTGTTCCTTTCTCTTGGAACTAGTATGCTTGCGACACTCGTTCCTCCTTTGTAACGTAGCATTATTTTATTCTTTTTCAATCCCTTTAAAAAATTGAAAAAGACAAAAAAATTAAAAAACCCAAAAAGAGGGGATGGGGAATATATATTCTTTTTGGTAGCACAATGAGTCGCCCTTGGACAAAGCACATCCTTTTGTTTGTTCATAAAGATTTGGGATCTAATATGACCTTAGGAAGTTGTTATCGCTACATAGAGCTATATCCTCCTCTGTTTGGTTACTCTTCCAAACATATGGAGAGTTTATGTTGCCTCCTCCATTGTGAACTTATGTCAATGTCATGCCGCTTGAGTCTAATCATATTTCGTGCTCTTTTCCAAGGGAATTTTCACCCATCCTGAGTCGGCCTTTCTACAGTCTATCTATTTACCTGATGTCCAACCATCCTGAAAGTCCAATCAAGTCCTTGATTGAAATCAATGAAGTTCTCTTCCTGATCATCGAGATCCTCTTGTATTTTCTCGATGAGTCGTCGAATACCTATGGGTAGTGAATTCATACACTCACATTTCACTCCTACCCAAGTATCAAATACCTTGAAGTTGTTTCTCGAGCTATGAAGACCTCACCTCCACCCATTGGGCATTCATTGGCTTCTTGAAGATGGATACTATACTTGTATATCTTTGATTTTGAGATGTAGATCCCTAGTGTATTTCTCACAGATACACTTCATATAGTTATAAGACCTGGATTTGTAGTGTATTTGATTGGAAACTATGATTCATTTCATCCCGAGGATGGGTATGCCTGCCTTGGAAAGACAATTGTTATTTTTGCAGATGGTACCTCCTGAACTCTGGTACCGAGCTCACTTGTTTCGTACATTGGTGAAGATTTTGTAATGTATTTCAGCCATTAGATGATCTTATGAACTCACACATTAGGGGGCATATGTTATAGCCCTAAATTCCTCTACGCATTCATACCTAGCCTTTGTACCTCTTACTTGCATTTTTTTCCAAGCCATCACTGAGTTGCTCTTCTTAAAAAGCCATTTTTTGAATATGTACGCGCTCTACCCCAATACTACCTACATACATACTCTTTTTTCACCACTACAACCTGTGTACATATGCATGCTACACCAATACATCCCACGTATACTTGAAAAAGTTGCAAGGAATTCATTGAGATTACAGGCTATTGGGTAGTTTCCCAACTAATCCACCGCCTCTAGCCCGTCACCCAACTAAATAACCATCCTTTTGTCATATAAAGGAGGTTTCGGGGTATCCTTCTACATATAGACATAAGAACAATGAAATTTTTCCCGTTTCACATCCCCTCCCTGCCCCAAGCCTTTGCATCCCTTTTGTGAGAATTGCCTCAAAATTCCCCAATTTTCCTTCCTTCATCCATCATAAACCCATTATACTTCCCAAGAAGAAGGTTGAGAGGAGAAGCCATACTGAGTTGCATTTGGATCTTGGTGAACAAGAGCCTATACCAGGTTCATGGAGTAGTAGCCAACTTTGGTTGTAAGTGATCATTGTATTATCAATAAAAGAAGTACATTTCCTATCCCAAAACATGATGTGTCGAATGTTTGCATTTGATTTATGTATTTATTCTAATGTCTAACCCTTGATTTATATATGAATTGTATGCTTGTAGTTTTCTATTTATCTATCTTTGAATTTAGGCCAACCTTGGGAGGAGGCGTACAGTCAACGAAGCTATCAAGTGTGGGAGGATCATCACGAGATGCAGAGTAGAGGTATAGTTACCCGATCCTTCTCATTTTTCTTTTCTTGTATGAGTTTGTGATATGTTTGGGGTATTTAGAGAAGTAGGATACTTTTAAAGGGTTATCGATCTACCTCTATTGTAAACCCTAGTGTAGCCATAGGGGGGGGGTTCCCGCTAACATCGATGTTGCTCATCGAGCTTATTGATACATAGGAAATTATCTTCAAGTGGAGTTGTGTCAGGAAGTGATTCTACTTCCAACTTAAGAGATGGAATTTGGCACTCTATTGGAAAGACTTCCTCCATCCCGTAAATGAGTTGGAAAGGAGAAAAATAGATAGTGTTATTGAATGAGGTTTGATACGCCCAAAGTGTTGAGTACAATATCAAATTCCAATTCGACTTGGATAAATTTATCATCCATTGGAGAATATCCTTGAGAGATTTATTAACAAACTCAAATTAACCATTCGCCTATGGATAGTAGGGTGACAAATGTTTTTACTTAAACCCAAGTTTTGATGTTAACTCATCAATCATCTTATTTTGGAAGTGACTATCATGGTCTGTGACAATCTCCTTTGGAATACCGAACATGGCTACAATATGGTTAAAAATGAAAATCACAGTTGTTTCTCTGTCATTACTAGATGTCGACATGGCCTTGAACCACTTAGTGAAGTAGTCTACTTCCACGATGATGTAGTGATGCCCCCTAACCGAATCGGGGTGCCATGTATCGAAATAAATCCCCCACTTAGTGAATGGACCAACAATAATAACTGGAAACATAGGAGTAGGGTGTGTGCACATCTTTTGGGAGAAGATCTCGCATGGGTGACACTTCTTGACCAGCTCCACACAATCTTTGATCAACGAAGGCCATAAGTATCTAGCGTGGAGAATTTTGTAAGTTGTTTCCAACACAGACAAGTGGCCCCCACATGATCCAGTGTGACATTCATTCAACACAATCTCTTCCTCTTCATGAGTGATACAATGACAAAGAATGCAATCAAATCCTCAATGATATAAAGTATCATTGATGATAAAATATTTTCATGCTTGATTGCGTATCCATTGACGTTCATTGTGAGAATAAGAGGTAGGTCACTTCAAAGTTTGAATATACACAAGTATATATGCATACCAAGGGTATGAAGATACAATAAGGCGTAGATCCGCATTGATCAATAATTGTTTAGGAAAATCTTTACCACTGTTGACCGAAAGTTCTGAAATTAGCTCGAAAAAGACCAAGGACTTTTTATATTTCGTTGAAACAAAATCCAAGTAAAATTATTCAATAATTACTATCCATCGACTAATCTTCCCGCTGATGACCTGTCTTTTCAATATATATTGAAAAGTATTCATGAAAACTATGACGATGGTGTTGCGAATTGGAATGTAAGGAAAAAACCTTTGGATAACATGGAAAGATTCAAAAGCGAGTTTCCCAACATGGGTGTAGTTGAATTCTCGTCCAACCAAGCCTCAACTAAGATAGTATATAACATGCTCCTCGATCATGTCATCCTCTTGAACCAAGACCATGCTAATAGTAGACTCTGTTGCATCCAAGTACAACAACAAATCCTTGCCATAATCCAAAGGAATGAGCAGAGGGGCAGACTTCAGAGCACGTTTCAACACCTTGAAATAATGATGAGCCACTTCATCCCAACATAATGGGACCAATTTTTTCAAGATATGCATCAACCCTTTAGTAATCTTGGTATAGTTGGCAACAAATCGCCAAAGAAAGTTAGATTTCTCCTGTAGACTTTGAAGCTAGGGAATTGTGCACAGGGGAGGAAATTGAACTATTTCCTCAACCTTCAAGGGATCGACCATGATCCCTTTAGTGGAGATGATAAAACCTAACAAGCGAACCGATGTTATGTAAAAGATACACTTTTTTAGATTTAAGTGAATCCAGAAGTAGTCACACCTCTAAAAAATAAGTCGTAAGTGGGGGGGATGATCAGATCTCATACGAGAGCATGATTCCAGATTGTTAATATGTGCCTCGACTATATGCTTGAGGTCATGGAAGGTGAATGACATGGCCTGCTGAAAAGTGGCTCCAACATTATTAAGGCCAAAGAGAATTTTCCTATATGAGAATGTACCCCAAGGAAATATAAATGTTGTTTTATGTTGATCCTCGGGTTTGATAAGAATTTGGTTGTACCCAGAAAAATTTTTCATAAAAAAAACACTTCACATCATGCACATTCATTAACAATCTAATCAATGAATGGGGTTGCAAAATTATCTTTCGAGAAAAATTTATTCAGATCACGAAATTCCATACACAAATGAATCATACTTTTTTTTTTATTGACAGGAACAAGGTTCGACAACTATTCTGTCAATTTCACTAGATAGATGAAACCAACTTTAATGAGTTTTTCTACCTTATTCTTGATAGTCGTTTCCTTATGAGGATTGACTAGGGGAATCTTCTTCCAGACATGATTAGTATCAAGGTAAGTCCTTATCTCATGTTCCACTATATGGGGGTCAATTTATGGCATATCCTCATAAGACCAAGAAAAAACGTCACGAAACACTTTAAATAATTCAGTGTATATATGAATCTCCTTGGAGGAACAATCTTCTCTGATGAATAAGTTTTCAATGATGCCATGGGTTCTATATATTTCATTTGGAATTGTTTCAGCTATACTCAACATGTTTCCCTTGGTATAGATTCCATGCATGGCCAGAGGGTTAACAAGACAAGTGGCATCTCCATTCATGGTCATAGTAAACTCTCCTGCTTATACTCTGCTCATCTCGGGTAAAAAATAATATCTATGGTGAAGATAGTCCCAAGTTCTATCTGGCTCAGTCATTTCCTCCTAAATCATCTCGTCGAGGAAAGACCAAGTCCAAAGGATCATGAGTAGTAAGATATTGTTGAGCTCAAATAGGCTCAAGAATGGGATCTAGGTCCTGTGGGGGAGCCGAATCAAGTTTGGCAGAGGTTTACTAGACAATGCTATATGAAACCTCAACAACGGATAGATGCATAACCATTCTAGGATGCCCTACCCCTTCCATAAAATCCAATGGGGATGGTAAATTCCATGGTTCATTAAAATAACTCGTTCAAAAAGAATCTACTTGAAATATCGTAGCCTTCAATTGATCAGGGGAAACCAGAATAAACTTGAGATCATTCGAAGGTGGCAGATAATCAAAATTCCCCATTAGATATGGAAACAATATGAAACCTAGGTTGAGGATAATTGGTTGTGGGTTTTCAATCATAGGGACCATGGATTCCCTCGATGAAGGCTCAGGATGAGAGAAGGATAATTGATCAATGATTATTGTCCAACCTTCATGAGGAAAACATAAGACCCGCAAAATAATGTATACAACTGTTGTCATAGCATAGGTACAACTCTGTCATAACAAAATATTGTAGTCAACAGGCCCATCGACTACTTCTACCTTGACACACATGACTTTTCCCTCCAACTACATGGGGAAGTAGGGGATTATTCATTTGGTATAAAAAATCGATCGTCAAATTAAGTTAACAAGATCGACGATGGAGATGACTTAGGTTGGCCAATGGCCTTCCAACATGTGAACGACATCATACAAGTTGAGGCACCCTCGTCTACCACTGTGCAGAAAATTCTCCATGTCAATGATTTTGTGGCATAAACCACTACTATTTGAAAAGAGATGTGGTGAGGAAAACGATGTTTATAATTAGTAGGGTAAAAAACAAGCATTCCTGAGTTAGCAGTCTCAAAAAAACACAAGGAAGAAAATAATTATTTCCTCTGTGAGGGAAAACTCTGGAGAACTTCTAGAGTAAACATCACACAAGGAGTTTGTGCCAGATCCTCCATGATGGATTAGTTCTGAGCATCCCTTGTGTTCGGGTTGTGAGAAGCCTTCTTAAACACACCCTTAGGGATGTGAATCATAGTTTCTTCCATGGTATTTTCAATATGAAGAGGAGACAATGGGTTGGAAGCATTTTTTCCTTTGTCAACAGATTTTGGCATTCCGTAATCATGAGCCCTGGTCTAAAAATGAGCCTCTGATCTCATCATGCATACATTTGCAGCTCGATTATTAGCATTAGGAAATAATAGGAATGCAGACTCCCTGATTTCCCCTAGGAGAAGTAGTGTATGAGGAAGATCGATCCATATTTTACACTTGTGGGAAAGGGTTGGTTAACACAGAAGGTTGCTACTATGCCAAGAGATTTTGGGCTTCCTTAAGCCAAGGTAATTGATGAGTCAAGTGATCATCCGTGAAAATATTATACAGAAACTTCACCTTCTTATTTTCATTTTTACCCTCGTTGGAATTATTCACAACCTTTTTATCTCCCTTACCCTTCTTTCATTTGGTTTTCCTCTTTCCCTCGGTTTGTTGGTTACCCTTGGGATTCATCGACTCCACACTGTGTACTTATGACATTTGGTTTGTAGGGGTATTTGAACCAAACATTTGGTTGTTCATAGTCTGTTGAATTGGTATTTGTTGCAACTGGTTAGTAAACTTATATGTGGGATTACATTTCTATTGAGCCTACTATACCATCAGCATGAGGCCTAGACTTATGTTTGGTCTTGTCAAAAGATGATCGTGGTGTGTTTGGGAGGATCTTGTATATCATACCGGATTGAGAGTAAACCACTTCCAGTTGTTGGGCTCTCATAATATCCTCTTCTTCAAAAAATACTCTCGAAGTAGCGACGTATTTGGATACAAAAGGCACCAAAGACTTTTGGAACCACTCGAGAAAAAATGCAGGAGGGACCTTCACTTTGATCAAGCTCTTTCGTCGACGTGATTCTTGAATGTGATTGGAGATATGGACGACTTTTGTTTTCTCTAAGTTGGCCAACAACTCGATGTCATTATTGTATCTAATCGGTAACTAGAAATGGTTTAAGAAAATTGTTTCCACATCATTAAATTAAGAATACTTCGGGCTATAGAGATCATTATAGCATTTCGTGATACCCCCTATAAGAGTTCATTCAAATAAACATAACTAAATAGAGTCATCCTTCAACAAGTTGGAGGAGCACCACAGATGAAATGTTGTAACATGATCACCTGGATATTCTCTAGGATTTCCTTCAAACTTAGGGATGTCTGAGGGAAAATTAGTCAACATAGGAGGCCAATGCGGATCATGATAGATCAGATCATTCAAAAACCTCGAAAAGTCTAGAAAATGAAAATTTTCCAGGAAAGGTAACCTAGGTTATTCTGGATTCAAAAGAAAAGAGGATCCTAAGTTTTGACTGGCACCAAGTTTCCAGGAAAGTTTTTCTTTCTAGCTAGGGTTTTTGGTAGAAACCATGGTATCCTTGGCAAGTAAAAGGAGTTTGCGCTTGATTCTGCATCACTGAAAGATTGACATAATTTGATGACATACCTTGGGTAGGGATTTATCCTTGCAAGTTATTCCAAGGACCTTGGTTTGGGATTCCCCCAGTTGATCCTCCTCGCATAGGTATTGAATCATGTCCGAGATCCCACTGAGTGTGGGAGGGGTTTCCCCTGATCGACATCCCTTGTGAAGGAAAAGAACCCTTCTAGGTATTTCCAAGACCTCAAGAGGTGAAATCTTCTATTATCACCACATATAAAGGAATGAATCCTTTCATAGGGTTGGTTTGACTAAAGACGGGGTTTCCCTCTGACAAAAAAGTGGACGATGAGAAATTCTTGTTTTTGAAATCAATGAAAAAAGAAAAAGGCATAGACCCTACTGGAATCATATAGGAATGAGGCCTATGAATCCCTTCATTGAACAAGATGGAGCTGGTATTAATCCTAAATGGATGCTGGAAAGAACCTCCAAGTGAAGGGGACAGAGGGGGGATATGAACCCCACCATAAGGGATAGAATTAAATGGAGTAGTGGTGCTCGTGAAAGATCCTTACAAGGGATAACTAGAACTCCCTTCCCCTAGACCAATAATCTACAGAGTAGAGTAAGTTAAGGTCGATCTAGACTTGAAACCTGACATCCTGTATGAAAAGGGAGTGTGAGACGTGTTTTGTATAGAAGAAACAATGGTCATAATCATTGAGGGGACTATGCCACTACCACAAGTTGTAGGTGTCTAGAAAATCATAGTCCTTATAGGTGGAGGTGGGGGAGGGGGCATGACACCTCCTCTTGTGGCAGCCAATATGGGAGTATGAGGACTCCCAGAAGAGGTAGAATTTGTTTCTTCTATTTCCACTCGTCTAAAAAAATGGAATTCATGTGAAGTCACCTCAGGAGGGACTATCTGAATAAAAAGTGGCATTGATAAATCGCTAATTAGAAGGTTTGCGGAAAAGAATCCCTTAGCTTCGATGTTAGAAATGATAGAATCCTCTTGTGCAAGTGTATATTCTCTAGGATCAGGCTCGGGAACAACTTTCAATGGCCTGGTCACTTCAAACGAACCCTCTTGATCTAGCCTTCACCTCAACGATGGAGGAGGTGGCTCCAAAGTAACCAACGACAAGCCCTAAAGCCTACGTGAATGGCAGAGCTATTGATATTCCACCTTGTGAAATGATCAACTGACACTATAAGGTTAATCTATCACGAAACACATATCACACACTAAAAATTCCCTAAAGGTAAATCAAGCAATCAACAAACTGGAAGGAAGAACAATTACGCCAATCAACACTAGAGAAACTTAGCAGTACAATTGTAAATTGAACACAGAAACATCCTCTGGGAATACTCTAAAAAGCGTGATCCAACATCTTCCCTAGGTACCGTAGTATAACCTCGTAATCACCTTTTTATGTCCCAACAAAAAGGAAACTAGGTTGTCAGCTCACAGCGAGTCACCAGGCCGGTACAGTTGATCGTCGGGCTGATCATAATGAGCAGGATAACGAAGTCCAAAACCTTTCAAGAGTACCAGAGGCAAGTGGTCCAGAAGACAACTGAGGATCCTAAACGAATTGGGGTCGACGAATATCCGTATTCAAATGTGGTCAACAAAATTCCCAAGAATGATCCTCAATATACGATCCCCACTACGTTTGGTCCGGCTTTAGAGGGCTTAAATCCTCTACCTTTCCTTAGGCGACCTCATGTTTATCCCCTTTGTTAGAGGGGGGTCCCAGATAACTCTTAAAAAACTATACTTCTACACTCCTTATCATAGACCCTTTAGTTTATTTAAGCAGCCTTGAAGAGTTTACTCTCCACACCTATTTCAAGGCCCTAAATCCTAGACTACTTGGTGTACCCTATAAATAGAAAATTATAGTTTATTTTAGTTATTAATCGTTGATTTTAAATGGTTTAATTCACTCAGAAGGTACGAAAGTGACCATTTTGGTTTTCTAAGGTAATTCCCCCTATGTTGGGCCTAAGGAATAGGCAGAGCGATAACTCCCTTAAAATACTGGCTTATCTCTAATCTACCCTAAAATGATCTAGACTAAGTGATAAGAGAGAGAGGGAGAGAAGATAAGGTTAATAAGATCATTTTGAATCCTTATGGATGATGTAGACCTCTTCCACTTGTTGTTGCCTCTTAGATCACATGTCTCCTCCCAAAGTTGACTTGCAAGGGGTTAAGAATACAACACAACAACATATACAATGTCTAATAATCACTTAAAATAATAAATATAGATGTAAATGATCAAATAGATAAGAACATGTACACAAGGTTTTGGGAGAAAGATAATCTCGTTTATTCATATACAAGATGAAAGGTTACAACCTTTTCTTGCATACATCGCTCTATGAAACAAGTTCGGGCTCCTCTGTCATGGCTCCATGTGAACCAATCCCACATACAATTCTCACAACCAACATGCCATTGAGGGAATAAAGAAGGTTTTCATAGGGAGAATGGATGGAAGGGAAAGCTAAGGGTAAAAGTCAGAGGAAGATGCAAAACTTCAGGAATGAGAGGGAAAAGATTTTCGCATAGTTTTCTTATTCTCTTATTCATGTATCTAAATGACTCCCCTATACCCCTTTTTATATGATAAAAATACGGTTTTTCGGTTTGGGGAAGGGCTACAAGAGGTAAAATGGTTAGGAAAACCTCTATAGCCCGTAAAATCCAAGGCAAAATCCGTGCAATTTTATATTTTTTGCAATTTTTGGAGGTAATTGTTGTTAAAATTGGCGGCATCGATAGTTATTCTTCAATGAGAGGCCATATGGGCCACCCTGAGGCTAGCTAGGGAGATTTGGAGAATCAACCAGTCTTGTGAGGTATTGAAAAAATCCAAGGGGAACAGACAACCTCTGTGAGTCAAACCAAAAGTCAGGACGAACGAGATGCTATGCGAGTCTAATGAAAAATTCAGGGGGAACGTACAACCTATGTGAGCATGGACAGTCTAGTGCAAATTTTAGGGGGAACGTACAACCTCTGTGAGCATAGACAGACTAGTGAAAATGTCAGGGGGAACATACAACCTCTGTGAGGCTAGTCAAACCTTGTGAGCCATGAGCAAAAGTTAAGGTATCTAGCAAACGTTAGGTTGAATGTAAAATTCCTATGATCTAGAAACAAATGATATTCCTAATATTGGAAATGATGTAATTGTATTGATATAGTGTGTTGGCACATGTAAACATTATCCACCATGAAGAGAATTTCGAATTTCCTTGTCAAGAGTTGTAACTAAAGTCTTGAGTCTAGTTCTATGTTAGAACTAAAGTGTAATGCTGAGCTGCAACTAAAGTCTTGAGTCTAGTTCTATTTTTAGTAATGTTGAGTTGCAACTAAAGTCTTGAGTCTATAACTAAAGTGTCATGTTGAGTTACAACTAAAGTCTTGAGTCTAGCTCTATCTTATAACTAAAGTGTAATGTTGAGTTGCAACTAAAGTCTTAAGTCTAGTTCTAAGTTCGAACTAAAGCATGCTAGTCTCAAGTCTAGTTCTATGTTTGAACTAAAGTGCAATGTTGAGTTGTAACCAATATCAAGTGTAGTTTTGTTAAGCCCTAAATAGTGGCTCATTACCTCTTAATTATAGCTTATTATATTAGTAATGTTATTTTATTTATGTCGGCTTTAGGCCATTAGTTGTAATTATACCTCCTAGTCTCCTATATATACCAAGGAGACATTTTCATTTTGAATCATCTTGGAATTGTACATTTATGTGGGAATAAGTAGGTTACCCTGTTGAAGAGGCTTATTATCTAAATTTATCTCTTTTTCAAGGCATTGAGTACTTATTCTGAGGTTTTTCTATGCTATATTGATATTTTGTTCTTAACATATGGTATAAGAGGTCAAGGTCTCAGGGTTTCGTTGCTACATCTGAGACACCTTGGAATTTTCTCTATAACTTGTTTTCTACAATGTTTCATAAGGCACTTCTTGAAGGATATTTAGTAGACGGATCAAGGTACGTTGGGTTAAAATTTAATCTCTTTAGGCCTTATACTTTCAGAGATACAACCTGTGCAATATAAGGTTCTAGAATCTTCCTGAAATGAGTCATTGCGGAATTTTCTCTATAAACTGTTTTGTGTAATGCTTCAAACCCTACAATCTAGAGTCTATTCAAAAAAATTAGTACGGTATCTTTGGTAAAACGTTCAGATTTTGGGTCATCTTACATTTGTAGATACACCCTGTGGACGATAGGGTATCTGACTAGTCCTATTGACTGGTCTCAAGAAGGTGTTCCAGGTAAAACAATCATAACTTCTTCCTAGAGTATCTAAATTGAGTGAGACTAGTTTCATTGGATAGTGGATAGTCTTTAGTATTTCTGGTATGAGTTTCAAAATTGTATATTAATTATTTTGTGCGGGGAAAGCTATACAAGTGAGATCTCCTGAAAAGGACAAAAATAAACAAGTTGTGGGGAAGCTACCGTAAATTCTGCTTGGCACATCCAATTTTGATCAGACCTATGGCATTG
>ML811743.1:89717-106514 GCA_009831015.1 Picea engelmannii
ACATTGTTGAGTACTTGTGTTGACGATTTGAGTTTGATGGTTCTGAGAAATAATCAAACTCTGATTTACCTAGAGAAGGTTATTGAAATTTGTAGTCCCTATGGAATACATATTTAGGCTTGGGGGTAACAAGAGCAAGTGACTTGGATGTTTTGTTCTATGGTTGGGAGGAATTGGTTCTCTATTCAATTTGTTTCTAGATTTGAATAAATCTTAACTGTGTGATTTCTAATCTATTTTTAATCTATTATTGAATGTTACCTCATTAGGTTATTTATTTGCATTTCTCTCTGAACTTGTTATTATTTTTCGGCAAAGAACAATGCAAGATTGGCAACGATCATATAGTGAAGAAAAATAAAATTAATGGTGATATTTTCTAAGTATTTTTGTAGAAGAAAATAATGGGATATGCTATTGAGTTAATGGAAAAACAATATTGTATTAGTAGAGTATTTATTTTTTGTAGAAGATATTAACTTATGAATTTGTATGGAAGAAACCAAAATACAAAAAATATTTATAAAATACCATTGCAGAAAGGAAAGACAAAGGCTTTGTCAACACATCAACTATCTACGCATTTGTAACAACTATTGGATCTTCACTGCTCCCTTATATACCATATCTTTGATATAAAGTTACTTGATCTCGATATGCCTGGAATTGTCATGAAACAAGGTGTTCTTGGACAACTTTATACAACTCTGGTTATCACACCAAATACAAGTCACCCCTAACATGAGATCCTGCAATAAACTTCCAAAGACACACTGCTTGATTGTTAGTTGAACATGTTTCCATATACTCTTCCTTATCCATATTGAGTGACACACTAGTCTCCTTCCTGCTAAACCAAGAGATTATGGATGATCTCAAACTGAAGCAACATCCAGATGTACTCTTTCAATCTGTGATACTACCACCCCAATATGAATCAGTAAATCCTTGGAGTCTTATCTCACGATCTGAAACATATCTGAGCCCATATTGAACTCTTCTCTTCAAGTACCTCAACATGTTTTTTTCCGAAATCAAGTGAACACTTCTAGGTTCATCCATCTACGAACTCAATGTGTTCATCGCAAAACATATATCGAACATCAATGAACCAATACTCTGTCTGTACATGGTGAATTCCACTATCTCTGAAGATGTATCACTCAATAATTTCATATTTTTTTCCATCGGGGTAGGAATGGTATTAGAATTAGTCATGCTAAATCTCTTTAGAATCTCTACAACACATTTTCCTTGGTTAATGAAAATCTCATCTGGTATCTTCCATGCCTCTAGACCTAAGAAATAGTGCATTATACCCAATTAGTTCATCTTGAACTCTGTATCAAGCTTCCTCTTGCAATAAACAATGATATTCTCATCCCATGTTAGAAACAGGTCATCCACATATAATAGCAATATCACTCATATACCATCCACAACCTTGTAGTAAAGGTTGGAATCTTTTTTACTCTTGGTAAATCCCAAGATCATCAGGAAATTGTCTGATCTAAAACATCATGCCCTGGGTTCCTTCTTCGGCCCATACAAATCCTTCAATCTATAGACATGAGACTCATTCTCATGTATCTTGTGGAAGCTCGATGTACACTTCTTTTTTCTATTGGAACAAGTGTCTTCACATAATATTCTCCCTCTTGCGGGGAGAATATTCTGGCCACAAATCAATCTTTCTACATATCTATATTGTTATCTGCAACATGCTTGATCTTACAGATCAACTTGGAAGTCACCACTGACTTCCCTTCTGGTCTAATAACCAAGGAAAAGATCCATATCCCAGTCCTTTTTACTATCTTCCTCCTCTGTCACTGTAACAAAGTCTAATGAAACAAGGGAATTCTCCCAAGAGATCTCACATCTCCTAGAATTCTTTGAAGATATGATATGGCCTCCTCAAATCATGGCATATTTATGTCAGTCTTGGAAGACATTTCTCTCTTCTATTTGAATCTGAGGAGGAATTCTTTCTAAATGAAATTCTCTAATCCAATGACTCTCTCTGAGATCAAATTAACTCTTAGTATCCATGCAGCCTTTGAATATTTACTCCCTCTAAGTGTATTTAATATTTGTATCCATCTTCCCCCTTTTTATGTGATGATCTCCTTTGAAGTATAATCTCATATGAATGATCGTGGGGAGGTTTCTCTTCCCTACTGGATCATGAGGGATGATTCCCTATGAACTGTAGATCCTTATGAGATGATACTTGGTGGGGCCACTTTCCTGACCACTGGTGGAGCCATATGTTCCTCCTCATGATATTTCTCATCAATTCCACATATATGTATCCCTTTTTAATTCTGTAAAGTATCATGGGACCATGTTGGTCTCTTCCTCGTTAGTGCAATGATTTTGGGTAGGACCTTCTGGCTCTACTAACTCTTCCTAATGATCTGAAGAGTGATCAAATAATCTATAGGGATCTATTCAATCATCTTTGGATCCTTCTTCCCTTACAATCAATCTCCATATGAGATACTATGTATCTCCCAAAATTACCCTTCTTGCTAGAAGGTTTTGACTTTGTCCTCTTTCTCTTCGGCACATGGATGCATATAGTTGTGTATATAACTTCTTATCTGGATAGTCTTCTCCATGTCTCAAACTAGCGACCATAAAATATGTTTCCTCCTACAACCATTATTATATCTCCCCTTAGAGTTATCACACATGACCTTCTCGTATCAAGAAACAAGAACAACAATATCTCCATGGTAACCTCCATGGAATTTACAATATAACCTTCCTGAGACAAGAGAAACAAGAGCATAAGTATTTCCAATATAATAGAATTTTCATAAGAACATATCTAAGGTAACAATAATAAAAGACAATTTGATGGTAATCATCATAGCATTACCAAGGTGGCTTGCCTGGAAGAAAAACATGAAATATCTCCTAGAGGATATGTTAGTTCATCTTGCAAACAAGTGAAATAAGCATTTATATCAATAGTACTCACATGCTACCAAGTATTCATTGTATCTAGAAATAAAAGGACCTTTCAAAGATTGTTGTCACAACTATACTATTTACTTGTAATGTAGAAATTATCAAACTTGATATATGAAAATTGGAGACTTATAAACTTAATCAATCAAAACTAGAACCTGGATTCTTATCTTCAAGAATGAGTGTTGTTTCTTTTATTCAAAGTCTCCTTCAATCAAGATGACAATTATTATCTCTAACATGTCCCGTGTACTAAGAAAATATGCTTTCTTGACATAAATTTGAGTTACAAAATATTATGCAACTAAACTCTAAAATATCAACCTCAATCAATCTAATACTTTGATTAAGGTCAGCTTATAAATTTAAATTTTACCATAAATAAGCATAACTTTAATATATCAAAATGAAACCTAGATGTTCATAATATCACAATAATGCCATAACAACTAAAGGCATATCAAAACAATCAAACATGTAGTGTGTTATTCATCTCAATGTATTGGATCTGATATCCCTCTCGATCTATGATTTTTGTTTGGACAAAATATCCCTTTCTCCTGCAAACACCCTAAAGACAGTGATACAATTTAAACATATACAAGTACATACCTCCAGTAGGAGCGGAAAACAACGACAAGAAACGACGAATCATGAAACTCCAAAGTGCTCCAACTTTCAATCTAAAGGTAGTTGGAGATGCACTAGGGTAAGGTGCACCAAGAAAACCAAAAATTAGGGCCAACATTTCACAAACAATTCACTAGTCTAGAGGAACTACAACTAGTACTGGAATTGGAACTGTCACTGGTATTAAAACTGGAACTACTTCAACTCCCTATGGCTCTTCAATTTATTCTACAATGAATCTTGTAATTCCAAGGATACCTCCTTTCTCCAAGAATCAACTTCAAGTCAACCTTTAAATTTCAGATGCCTTTACCTAGGGTTTTATGAGAAAAATCTAATTTATCAACTTCAAAAAATTGCATATCTGATGTGGGGAAAAATGTGCCTTAATTAGGTGAAATTCTTAGTGGGTTGAGTAAGTTCTCAACGATCTTGAAAATGGGGGAAATTGAGGATCTTCCTTCCAACGGTTAGACTATTATGAAGGAAACTAGCTTTGATTCCATGTTAAACATTTGATATGCTCATTTAACCATAGACAATGTCACATCATTGTCACCCAACCATAGTAATTCACATGTTCCACCCCCGAGAACAATAACCTTTTCTTATATAGAATGATTCTGGCAAGTCCACACTAGAACCAACAGATAAAACCTAACCAAAAACACCATTTTTGGAACAACGACATAGTACCAATAGAGCATACCTTCACCAAGAGAAGCGCACAAGAGAGAGATACCAGAAAGACTGAGTAAGGAGAGACTTCACCACTGCAATTGTTGCATCACCTTCCTCAGACTTGTGCCCCTCTTCTACATCACCACTGCAGGTAGTGCAACTGCTAATTCTCAAACTTGCGCCTTAACTAAGTGAGTGTGTCAAATGAGCCAACGCCTTCCTTTATTTATACTAGTCTATAAGATGACTTTTCAAGGTGGGGTCAACTTCTCTTTCCATGGTCTTCTAATTCTTTATTATTATTATCCTTAGGCATGTTAGCATCAATTTTTATCAAGGTAGATTTATAGGGTTTTCATCATCTTACAAGGTCATGCCTTGGTATTGAGAAGACCAATGCATTACAACTTGAGTTAGTTGAGTGTGGGTGTTCCTTTAAAAAGAGTCATGTCTCATAAATCTTGTCATGGTCACTGAGTCATTTTTAAGTAGGATATATTTGACATATGAAAAAGATTCAAGTCATAGGTATAGGCGGGGTGTTTTTTTAATGATGTAATGGAACATAATGACACATGATTATTTCATCAAAGGTTATGATGGCATTTCATGTTAATTGTACTTGGTCTATAGAAAAATGTGCAGGTTGTGTAAACATGTTGCGTAAGTTTCTTTGAGCTTCTTAAGTTGTGTAACGTCCCCAACCACCCAGGTTGGGCCACGATACACGAGAGAATGCTTTTTTTCTCTCTCCAGAACATTATGTAACATACCCAACATCCAACTAAGCTATGCCACATGAATTTTTCGAACTGCATGCAAGTAAAATATATACACACAGAGCTCTTGCAGAAACATATATATATAATGTAAACAGACAAATACATTATGTAAATGCATGGATTCATACCAAAATAACAGTAACCATATACATATAGCATATGCAGGCATTACCCATACGTATAAAGACAATTATAACCACACATAGAAAAAACCCATAAAATAAACACGTAAATAACAATGTCGCATGTAAATTTATCACACAGTTGACACTTATCTTGGTAAGAATATCAACAAATGCATACATACCTTTCAAGAAACTCCCAGACTTAGACCACACTGCTCATCACTCTCAGTAGCAGGTCACCCCCAAGTTGGGACTAAACTCCACTCGGGTAAAGGGATTCCTAATCAGGCTAATGGTTCATGGACAACAGGAAATACTCCGTCACAGGTGCCTACTCAAACTAAAATCCTTCAGTCCCTCATTCCTTACATGCTTATCCCACCCCAGGAAGTGTTCCCCTTCTCTTCTCAACAATCCTTTAGTTGCCTCTCTTCCTTTATGGGCTTCAGCAATAGGCGGGACAAGAAGTCTTAGAGACCTGTAGTTGCAGTTTAGCACCTTCAGGAAATCAATTCCAAAAAATTCTCTCACTCACAGAATTTCTTAGGGGCTTGAAAACCCACCTCTTCAATATCCCACGGGCCTGATAACCCGCTTCTTTAATCCAACTCCCAAGCTAACCAGCTACACAAAAAGGTATGGCTATAGATACAAGTTCAAATACAGTGACATGAAGTTATGGAGGTCAACTGAGTGAGTGAGTGAAATATCATTGAATGGTTGCCTGCATTCTCGAATGATGGGAGGAGTGATGTCCAAAATCCTCAGAAATGAACTAAGTCTAAACAATATGTATGCATGTCCCCAACTTGACACTTTTCATGTTGGGAGCTACTTTGGCCCACTTGTCCCCAACTTTGGAACTTAGGATAAAATAATTATCCATACTTTATATTTTAAGAAATAATAATATAATATTCCTTTTTTGATTAAGCTCCCTAGCTTAGCCCTTTTCCCTAACTAGTATCCCCCACCCTTTCCCTAACTAGTGGATTTTAGTCCCCCATAAAATTTTATCATGGTTGGTCTGCGCGCAACGATGTATTTTATATTAATGCTGAGACATATACAAAAGTAAGCGCACTGGCCTTTAACACTAGGCTCTCCGACCTAATAATCTCAAAATTGGCTCACCATCCTATAAAACATAGCATATACACAAAGGATCATTGGCCTCAATATCACATGCAATTAAGATGTTGCACACGGTATCCTGGAATGTGCACACTTCATCATTTTACTACGCAGTACATGTGCGCGCTATGCCATGAAAGGTGCATACAAATGATTTCAAAACAACTCACCAGCTTAAGTGCATTTGCATTTACATTTTCAATTAGGTTCGGACTACGAATATTACAATCCCCTCCCCTTATTTATGCACTGTCCTCAATGCATTAAGTACACACATATCCAACAAAAATTTCAAAAATCCTCAAAAAGATGTGGGTATTCTACCTGAATTGCATCCTCATGCTCCCAAGTAGCATCCTCAAGACCTTACCAGGTCCATTGGAAATTTACAATCCCTGTGTATCGATTCTGGAGCTGTTTGATTTTCTGTTCCATAATGTGTACCGAATGTACTTGGAAAGCACCTTCTTGCTCCACCTGAATTAGATTCCAATCAATTACATGATTAGCATTAGGTATATATTTATTTAGAAATGATACATGGAATACATTATGAATAAGCATATATGCAGGAAATGGAATCATATAAGCTACTCGACCAATCCTCTCTAGGATTTCAAACGACCCATAATAGTGAGCTACCAGCAATAGCGAGATGCCAATTTCAATTTTCTGTTGCAATTTACCTTGCTATAATTTTGCCACTAATTCCTTATATTGCAAATCTAAATTCACAGCCTCCAAAATTTTGTCTTTCAAATATGATTGGTACATGCTAATGGTTGTAGCATGAATTTCATGAACTCTTCTGTTGAGTTCATCAACCACTTTGTTCTCTTTCCCCTTGATATTCTTTATATCAAAGTCACATTCACTTAGAAATTCTAACCATCTTCTTTGCCTAGCATTTAGAGCTGGATGATCAAATAAATATTTCAGACCATTATGGTCTATTCGTAGCTCACACCTTTTCCCCATGAGGTAGTGTCTCCATTTAATCAAGGCATGCACTATGGCTACCAACTACAAATCATGAGTGGCATAGCGTCTTTCATTCTCCTTCAACTTCCTTGATTCATAGCATATAAAAAACCCATTTTGATTTAGGACTCCACCAAGTCCTTCTTTACATGCATCTCTGCATACAATGAATTCTTCATTTCGGTATGTAATCCTTAGTATTGGAGTACTTGTTAATAATTGCTTCAAGTGTTGGAAACTCTTTTCACAATCCAATTTCCACTGAAACTTCACACCCTTCCTTTGCAAGAAAGTGATTGGGTGTGAAATCTTTGAGAATACTTCAATAAATATCCTATAGTATTCTGCAAGGCCCATGAATTATTTGACCTATGTAACATTATTTGGCGCTGACCATTCTCTAATGGCTTATATCTTCTCAGGATCCACTGCTATCCCATCCTTTGAAATGACATGTCCCAAATAATGAATTTGCTTATGATAAAATGAGCACTTGCTCAATTTAGCATACAACCGATGCCCCCTTAATACTTGCAACACCATCCTCAAATGATTCTCATGCTCTTCTTATGATTCATATTATATAATAATGTCATCCAAAAAGACAATGACAAACTTGTCTAAATATTCTCAGAAAACACTATTCATTAAGCACATGAAAACAATGGGTGCATTTGATAATCCAAATGGAGCCACTGTGAAGTCATAATGACCATATTGTTTCCTGAAGGCAGTCTTCCTAATATATTCCTCTTTAATCCTTACCTGTTGGTATCCTGACCTGATATCTATCTTTGAAAATATCTTTGCATCCTTCATTTGATCAACGATATCGCCAATCCTTGGTAGAGGATACTTGTTCTTTACAACCACTTTATTCAACTGTCTGAAATAAATACACAATATTAATGTCCCATATTTCTTCTTCACAAACAAGACTGGGGCACCCCAAGGTGAAACACTTGGGTGAATATACCCCTTCTTTAGAAGTTCTTCAAGTTTCATTTGGAACTCCTTCATCTCTGGTGTACTCATTCTATAAGGAGTCTTTGACACTCGAGCTTCTCTAGGCATTAAATTTATAGAGAAACCAATATATCTCTTTAGGGGTATCCCTGGTACCTCCCTGAACACATCTTCAAACTCTTTTAGGTCTACATAATCTTCCAAATTTGGCACCTTATCTTTAGGTGTCTCTTCTATATGAGCTGCAAATATTTGACACCCTTTTTTGTAACATTTCTTTAGTTGCAATGCTAAAATTTCTCTGATGGTTACTGCCCTGGGAATTCACTGCACTTTCCTTAGTCTCCCTTCCTCATCCAAGCAATTAAATTCCTTCTTATGACAATCTAGGATATCGCGATGTTTTTCCAACCAATCCATCCCAATTAGGTAGTCATAGGAACCTAAAGGCAAGATGTTCAAATATTCCCTGCTGTTCATTCCATTCATGTCCCTAAGGCATGGCTTAACCATCTCATTAAATTTTCTTTTAGCTCTGGTAGCTAGTTGCACCAACCAATATTTCCCATGCTTTCTTTTTGGCAAATGCAAACTTTCCACCATATTAGGATCTATATAACTATGGCTAGCTCCTGAATCAATTAAAATAGCAATGGTTTGGTTGTTGATCATACCTTTCACTTCAATCATATGTGATTGATACTCTGCTTGCTTGTTGTCTGGGGCTGCATAGATCCTTGGTACATTTCTTCCCATGTCCTCCACTACTTCAACTTGTTGTACATTGCGAACAATCCTCAATTTTTCACATCTGTGAGGAAAATCTATGAACATATGATCTCCTTTACAACCCCAACATTGAATAGGTGGTTGCCTTGGTCTTTGACCCCTTGTCTCAGTTGTTCTGGGTTCTCTAGAAGTTGGTTGTACCTGAGTATTATTTATGAAGAATGGTGGCTTAGATACCTTCTTCGTTTGATCCATCTTGAATTTCTTTTTGTCTTCCCAAGCTTTTTGGAAAGTTGGTCTTTCTTTTTGTTGATCATATAGTCATTTAGCTCGCCTTATGGTATCCTCCAATGTCTTGGGATCATCATACTATATTTTTTCACTGATGAATGATGGTAATACTCTCAAATAACTTTGAATATTAACTATGTCAGCCTTGATGAAAGATACATACTTTAGCAGTTCTAAAAACCTTCTCTCATATTCATCAATGGTCATACTCCCAAGCTTGCGTTTAAATAACTCTTTCATTTTCTTGTCACAGTATCTCTTAGTCAAGTATTTCTTCTCAAAATACTTCTTGAATTCCCTCCAAGTAACACTTTTCTCTTTAATATTTTGCACCTGCACAAGATGATCCCACCACATGTATGCCTTTCCCTTCAATTGATAGATGGAAATTCTACCTTCTGCATGAGAAGAATAATTATGCAGTTGAAAATATTTTCTCATGCTCAGGAGCCATGTCTCTGCATCCTCATCCTTCTTGTTCTCACCATAAAACATAGGAGGTTTTATTTTGTTCATTTCTCCTCGTAGCTCATCCACCCTAGACTCCTTATGCTTCCTGACAGGGGATGGAATTGAATTGTTGTGCGCTCTCTTATGGGAATGCCTCGGGGAGTGATGGTTATGTATACTAACACTTCTTTCTCTTGTTTTCTCATCAGCTGTGACTTCCTGATTTGCTTGAGCCACTCTCCTTATCCAATTTATTTTCTATTTTGTTCAAGATCTGCATTAAATTCATGTTGAAGTCATATTTTTTCTCCTTTTCTCTCATAATCCTTTCATTATCATCTTTATGGCTTTGGACATCCTTCTGCAAACTTTTAATGGTCTCTACCATATTCATGTTTTCATCCCTTCCTTATCCATGTCCATTCGAGTTTGTTCCTTCAATGCTCAAATGGACATCCATCCCTCTAATCTCATCTTCGTAGATGTAAGTCCCCTGTACCTCTTCCATTACTCCAGACTCTATGATGATCTTGATTTGATCTAGTTTTTTTTAACTCTGCAAAATGTGCAGCCAACAAAACTTTGTCAGGCTAACTCTTTCAATAATTTCATGAAAATATGATCCATTCTGGTTCAATAATATATCATAACTCTTTCTTCTGATTTTTTGAAAAATTGAATGATCAGATCAATTTTCTAGGTGGATATTTATATTTCCCTGTCCGAGGCCTTTCCAACACCTTCTCCCATGCTCAATTCCGAGTCTTGAGCAAACAGTTATGGTTATTTGAAATTTGCCCATTATTTTTTCTATTCATTTTTCAACTTGGCGCAACTCTGCGCTGCAATTATGCATTTTTGCACCTACTCGATTGGATTTTTTGTATGAGATCAATTGGGTTTCTTCATATACATATTATGGAAACTCTTTCCAAGTTTTTCCTTTTTCTAGGTTCCTGGCTGCTAGTTACAACCTACTGAAGTTCTAGACCAATTCATGTTTTTGGTCTGGAATGCTACAGGTTCCTTATTTTCCATATTAAAAATTTTTAACATACCCATAAATTTAATTGAGCTCTAGGGATTCTTCTACAGGTCAATATATTTCCATTGACATCTCCTGTGCCTCAATCTGTTTCCAGAGCAGAAAGTTATGGCCCTTTGAAGTTAGACGGGTCTTAAATTTTACTCTCCATTGTTTGTGCTGTAAATTTCTCATAAAAGCTTTGTTTGACGAACGGTTTACACCATTAGAAATATCTCTCTGATCTATTTTATTTGAGATGCAGAGACAAAGTGTACCTAGTTACACTATGTTCTCATGGTTTTTTCTTTTCTAAAAATGCTCTTAAGGGCTTAAAAAATGCATTGCAAAAAGATGTCGTTCAAATGATATAAAACGTCGCAGAAAATCGATGTTTTTTTGTTGTTGATCACCCTCCAAACGAATTCACGCACACAAATTTCAACCTTTAAACCCATATTTTCCATGCGCAGTGAAAACACAAGGTAAATCGTGATTCATGCACATATAACCATTATACGTCTCTTCTATGTCGCACCAATAACTGGCGCGCACCACATTTGTGTTGTGCGCGAATATCCACTGCACACCGTTTTGGTTTTTGTACTAATACCTGTTGCGCAGAATTTTTGTATCATGCGTTGATATTCCACGTGCATTTCACTCTAATCGATGCACCATGCCAAATTTTAGTACACCCCCGCGCACCAATACTTGGTGCGCACCGTTAACTAAACTGTCATGCGACAACATATACCCACATTGTGTGCACACCAACCAAAATCCTCTGCACTCAACCAACATTTCACACACCACGTGCGCCATTATTATGTGTGTGCACATCGCACAAAGCTAAATTTAGCGCGTGCACCCGAACACCAACATTTTTCCACGTGGCACCAAAATTTAGCACATGCACTCGCACACCAACAGTTTTCCGCGTGGCGCCAAAATTTAGCGCACACACCAGCATGACAATATTTTTCCACACAGTGCCCAATTTTACATATCACAAGATTTTCATTGCGCATCATGAATTTTTAGTGCACCCACCTGCTCACATTCATTTTTATGCGCATCAATTCCTTGTGAATTCCGCTGCAGAAATTGGGGCTTTTGCTTAAATTTTCGCCCAATTTACCATAAACATTCTGCAACTATCAAATTCATTCAATTTCACCCCGATAACACTAGTTAAACCTTTGCAACAAATAATTGTTGTGGGTTGACATTTCTGGAACGAATTTACCCAAAATCAATTCACGAATTGATAATTTTATTTACTAGTCTCACTACATCTGTGATGGCTTCATTGTAACCTCAAATTCGACCAATTCCAGGTATGAATTTGCTAGAACATATACTAAACCAATAATATCTCACCACTTGGATAAAGTTTTCCATTTTCTCATGAATTTAACAATAAAAAATTGGGGCTTTTCCCAATTCTACATCATTGCTTCTAAACTTTATCATGGACGCTCTGCAACTCAAAATTTGGCCACTTCGAAATAATTCCTCTGTTAAATTTCACTTCAACTCAGCTTTTTCGACTCATCCAGGCTCAATGTTGAAAACTGAAGCTCTGATACCATATTGTAACATCCCCAACCACCCAGGTCAAACCACGATACATGAGAGAATGATTTTGTTCTCTCTCTGGAACATACTGTAACATACCCAACATCCAACTGAGCTATGCCACATGAATTTTTTGAACTGCATGCAGTTAAAATATATACACACAGGGCTCTTGCGGAAACATATATCTATATATATATATATATAACCTAAACAGACAAATACATTATGTAAATGCACAGATTCATACAAAATAACAGTAACCATATACATGCAACATATACAGGCATTACCCATACATATAAAGACAATTATAACCACACATAGAATAAACCCATAAAACAAGCACGTAAATAACAATGCAACATGTAAATTTATCACACAGTTGGCACTTATCTTGGTAAGAATATCACCAACTTAATACAGACCTTCCACAAACCTCCCAGCCTTAGACCACACTACTCATCACTCTCAACAATGGGTCACCCCCGAGTTGGGACTAAACTCCACCCAGGTAAAGGGATTCCTAACCAAGCTAATGGTTCATGGACAAGAGGAAAGACTCCTTCACATGTGCCTAATCAAACTAATAGCCTATAGTCCCTCATTCCCCACATGCCTGTCCCACCCCAAGAAGTGTGCCCCTTCTCTGATCAACAGTCCTTTGGCTGCCCCACTTACTTTTTGGGCTTCAGGAATAGGTTGTATTGGAAGTCTCAAATCCCTGTAGCTGCAGTTTATCACCTTCAGTAAATCAATTCCCAACAATTCTCTCACCCAGATAATTTCTCATGGGCCTTACAACCTGCCTCTTCAATATCCCACAGACCTGACAACCCACTTCTTTAGTCCAACTCCCAAGCTAGCAAGCTACACAAACAAGTATGGCTATTGATACAAGTTCAGGTATAGTGACATGAAGGTATGGAGGTCAATTGATTGAGTGAGTGAAATATCATGGAATGGTTGCCTGCATGCTCAAATGATGGGAGGAGTGGTGGCCAGGATCCTTAGAAATGAGTTAAATCCAAACAATATGTATGCATGTCCCCAACTTGACACTTGTCATGTTGGGAGCTACTTTGGCCCACTTGTCCCCAAATTTGGAACTTAGGATAAAGTAATTATCAATACTTTATATTTTAAGAAATATTAATATAATATTCCTTTTCGGCCTAATCTCCCTAGCTTAGCCCTTTTCCTTAATTTTTATCCCCCACCCTTTCCCTAAGTAGTGGATTTTAGTCCCCCATTCTCCCCCCATACTCTTTTATTATGGTTGGTCTACGCGCAACGATGTATTTTATATTAATTTTGAGACATATACAAAAGTAGGTGCACTGGCCTTTAACATCTAGGCTCTTCGGCCTAATAATCTCAAAACTGGCTCACAAACCTATAAAACACAACATATACACAAAGGCTCGTTGGCATCAATATTGCGCACACTTAAGATGTTTCACGCGGTATCTTGGAATGTGCACACTTCGTCATTTTACTATGTATTACATGCATGCTCTATGACATTAAAGGTGCATACAAATGATATAAAAAAAGCTCACCAGCTTAAGTGCATTTGCATTTACATTTTCAATTGGGTTCGGCCTAGGGATATTACAAGTTGTCGTGTCATTAAAAAATGGATCAATCCCTTTTCAAATCACTATTTACCCAACTTATGCATGTTTTTATCACCTTTTTTCCATTTTCATGTTCTTTCGACCTTCGGTCAGTCCCCTCCTTTTGAGAAAACTTCAAATACTAACTGTTGGCATGTTTTATAGGCAACATATGCTTTCCATTGATGGAAAGTATAGCAACGATGATCAGCAGCGCAATGATAATTGGGGAGGAGCAACAACAGTGATCGTTGGATCAACAATTCATAATTCTCAATGGCTGTAAGATCTCAATGTAGACAAGAAGAGCGCGCATATATGGAGGATAGATCTTAGGCATTAGATTTGAGCGTGAGGACCAACCATCGTAGGATCCAAGATAATTTGCATGATCTTTAAAAGTGCAAGGTAAAGCGAGTTCACGAATCATGACATAGAGAGGTAAGAAACAATACCACGGAACTGTTGAAATCGCAATATGATCTGGGCCGTTGAATCAAGATCACATCTAAAAACATGTGGCACAACCAGGCAGTGACAAGTGTCAAACGGATTCGACATTTCAGGCACATGTAAGTCACGAATCAGAGTGACACGTGGCAGTTATTCGACACGTGTCAATCCACGTGTGATGTCAGCAAGCTTACATCACTTAGGGGTTTCATGTATCACGACTTGGAGTGAAAAGAATCTCCATCTAAGAACTTGCGAGATGCGATATCATGAGTTAATCGTAGCCATCAGATCAAGGTGTGATCTGGACCGTCGATCCAACTTTATTTCAGAATATCGCCTATCGCAAGTCAGAGTGACAAGAACCTCCATCGAAGAACTTGCGAGATGTGAAATCGCGAGTTAATCGCAGTCATCAAATCAAGATCAGATCTGAACCATCGAATCATAGGACAAGTTGCAAGCAATTGGAATTTCACTGACTTGGGGTCAAGGGAGCATGGTGTGGAAACTCATGAAATATGAAACGCCTTTTTGGGATAGTCTATGGTCATCGCCGGTGGTCATGAGAAGGGAAGGAGTCAATCTAGATAAGCTCTATTTCGGGTTTTCGGAGATCGCAACTTTGAGAGTTGAGATGCCTCATCTCCAGATTCATGAAACGCGAATTCGTGAAAAGCACTTTATACATAATCTCTTGGTCATGGCCATGGTCATATAGAGGAAGGAGCTAGCACAGAAAAGCTCTGTATAGGAGCTTCAGTGATCGCATATGGGAGTGTTGATACACTTGGTCACACAAATGTCGAATTGTTGAATGCCGAAATGACGAAATGAGTGCAAGATCCCGTGGAGCCAATCCAACGGTGCATGTGAATCTGAGTATGATTGGAGGGATAATATTGCGCTTCACAGTGTAACTATTATAAACCATTGATGGTTTCTGCCAGAAGATTCGAAGAGACTTCTTTGTGATCTCCATAGGAGTTGAAGAGTCTCCAAGCTTCGTCTAGTAAAGGAAGACAACTCTTAAAGGGATTGACAGGTGGATGAGCATTGAAGTCTGTAGCTTAAAATAGAAAGGATAATCTCGTCGAAGACAGAGAAGATGAAGAGCCTCAACTGCCAGAGAAGATGATAAATCTAGACAGAACACCCAGTGATGTTGAACGTGTGGGAAAAACTGTCGAAGAAGATGAAGAGTTACGATGATGATGAGGCAGAGCACTTGGGATGTGGAGGAATTTGGCGTGGAGTGAGCATGCACAGGCATTGCAAATATTGCATGCACAAAGACAACAGAGACTATAAGAATGTTGAACAAAAAAGAGATAAGTGTTGTTGTTGTGGAGGAGAATTGAAGGGGTGTGCAAGGAGGTAGATCGTAGGAGCAGAAATGCAGAGTAGAGGAATGTTGCATTGAAAGGATATGCCACAGAGAACATAAAAGGAAGAAGAACAGGAAGTGCAAGGTGTGTGCAGAAGACACTGATGTAGACATGGCAGACCAGTGTAACAGAACAACGACAAGGTTGGTAAGCCATTGAATAACTTTATATCGCTATAATAAGTTTTAGTAACAAAGAATTTATAATTTAGGGTGGTTGGGAGGTGCTAGGGAGGACTGGTGTCCTCAGATGTTCAAGTGGGTTCTTGAACACAGGGAGTTGGTGCTCCCAGCAGGTAGTAGCTTGCAAAACTGAGGTTGTAGCCTCATTATGAGTTGGTGCTCATATGTATGATAATGTAAAGAATGTAACTATTACTTATCATATAATGAAAAAAAGGTTTTTACCCTGTATGGGTTTCCTCAGTAAATATCTATCTCTGTGTTTCTCATATATGTGACTGATGCTGAATGTGCCATTGTTTATTTCCCTGCATTATTTTCATCATCATTGAATGCCTTGAAAAGTTTTTAAAAGAAGCATAATTGTTTTAGCACTGTAACAATTGATTCACCCCCCCCACCCTCTCATTTGTGAAACAATTGGTATCAGAGTAGGCCCCTTTTATCTAAGGGTAGATCCTAGAGCTTAAACATGTCAAGCCATGAAGGAAATTCAACCAATAAGGCCCCTTTGTTCAATGGAACAAACTTTGCCTTCTGGATAGTTAGAATGAGAACCTACATAATGTCGTTAGGTGCAGTTGTCTGGGATGTGGTAGATATTGGTTATGTAAATCTAGTTGTGCTAGCTAATAAGGATGACAAACTAGAATTTAGCTTCAATGCTAGGGCTATGAATGTTATCTTGAGTGGGCTTGCAGAAGCAGAATTCATAAAAGTTATGAACCTAGGAACTGCCAAAGAAATGTGAGACAAACTCATTAGTAGTTATGAGGGTAATGAGAAGGTAAAGGATGCAAAG
>ML811743.1:110595-121007 GCA_009831015.1 Picea engelmannii
TGTATATTAAAACAGAGGATAATGATTTGCTCATCGTATTGGTCTATGTAGATGAAATCATCTTTGGATCTAATAAGGATTCATTGGTACAATGGTTTTCTTCTGCCATGGAGTCTGAATTTGAAATGTCTATGATAGGAGAAATGCCATTTTTTCATGGTTTGCAAATTACTCAGAGGTCTGAAGGGATGTTCATTTCTCAAGAAAAATATCTAAGAGAAATGCTGAAAAAGTTTCAGATGGAAGATTCTAAACCTGTGGGTACACCTATGGTAATTGGATGTAAATTAAGCAAGGATGATGATTCACCTGATGTTGATCAAAGGTCATATCGATCAATGATAGCCAGCCTGTTGTACATCATAGCATATCGCCTAGACATAATGCATGTTGTAGGAATGGTAGGAAGATATCAGGCTGCACCTAAATAGAGTCATTTGGAAGCTGTCAAATGGATATTCAGGTATTTGAAAGAAACAATAACTTATGGTCTGTGGTATCCCAGAAATCAATATATTCAGCTGACTGCTTATTCAGATGTAGATTGAGCAAACTGTGTTGATGACAGAAAAAGCACCAGTGGAGGAGCATTCTTCCTGGGTGACTCCTTAGTAGCCTGGCTTAGTAAAAAGAAAGGTTCCATTTCTTTATCAACCACAGAGGCTGAGTACATTGCTATTGCTACCTGTTGCACTTAGGTATTATGGATGATTCAGACACTTGCAGAATTGGAGGTAAAATACACTGCACCGATCCCAATTTATTGTGATAACACTAGTGCCATCAGTGTGTCTAAAAATCCTTTCCTCTACTCCAATACCAAGCATATTCCCATAAAATATCATTTTCTGAGAGAGCAGGTCACCAATCAGATTGTTCAGGTCCATTACATTCCCACCATAGAAAAAATTTCAGACATATTTACTAAACCCCTAGCCAAGACACCATTTGAATATCTCAAACATAAGCTGGGTGTCATCTCATCTCACATCTAAGAGAGCCCATCCTATTAGGGGGAGTCCTGTATTGGTTTCATATCTGATACCTCCTAAAATTAATGCAACAACTCAGGGGGAGCATGTCTCTTCTTTGACATTGATGTCAAAGGAGGAGAAAAGAATCTGGACGCATTTGGGTGCCTTTGTTGCCATCAATGCCAAAGGGGGATATTGTTGGCATGTTTTACAGGCAACGTATGCTTGTCATTGATGGAAAGTACAACAACGATGATCAACAGTGCAGTGATAATCGGGGAGGAGAAACAACAGTGATCGTTGGATCAACAATTCAGAATTACTGATGGCTATCAGATCTCTATGTAGACAAGAAGAGCACGCAGATATGGAGGATATATATTGGGCGTTAGATTCGAGCATGACGACCGACCATCATAGGATCCAAGAGAATCTGCACGATCTTTAAAAGTGCAAGGTGAAGTGAGTTCGCGAATCACGACATAGAGAGGCAAGAAACAATACCACAGGATTGCCAAAATCATGATATGATCTGAGTCGTTGAATCAAGATCAGATCTGGACCGTCAATCTGACTCACGTCAACAAACCGTGTTAGATAAGAACACGTGGCACAACCAGGCACTGACAAGTGTCAAACTGATTCGACATTTCAGGCACATGTAAGTCATGAATCAGAGTGACATGTGGCAGTTATTCAACCCATGTCAATCCACGTGTGACATCAGCAGGATTACATAACTTAGGGGTTTCACGTATTGCAACTTGAAGTGACGAGAATCTCCATATAAGAACTCGCGAGACGCGATATCATGAGTTAATCACAACCGTCAAATCAAGGTGTGATCTGGACCGTCGATCCCACTTTATTTCGGAATATCGCCTATCTCAAGTTGAAGTGACAAGAACCTCCATCGAAGAAATCGCAAGATGCAAAATCACGAGTTAATCACATCCGTCAAATGAAGATAAGATATGAACCATCGAATCATAGGACAAGTCGCTAGCAATCGAAATTTCGCTGACCTGGGGTCAAGGGAGCATGGTGTGGAAACTCACGAAATATGAAGCATCTTTTTGGCACAGTCTATGGTCACCACTGGTGGTCAAGAGAAGGCAAGGAGTCAGTCCATATAAGCTCCATTTTGGTTTTTCAGAGATAGCAAATTCGAGAGTCGAGATGCCTCATCTCTAGATTTACGAAATGCAAATTTGCGAAAATCACTTTATACATAAGTGCTTGGTCATGGCCATGTTCATATAGAGGAAGGAGATAGCGCAAAAAATCTCTGTATTGGAGCTTTGGAGATCGCATATGGGAGTGTCGAGACACTTGGTCACACGAATGTCAAATTTTCGAATGCCGAAATGCCAAAATGAGTGCAAGATCCCGTGGAGCCAGTCCAACAGTTCAGGTGAATCTGAGTATGATCGGAGGGCTAATATTGTTCTTCACAGTGTAACTGCTAGAAACCATTGATGGTTTCTTCCAGAAGATTCGAAGAGACTTCTGTGTGATCGCCAGAGGAGCTGAAGAGTCTCCAAGCTTCATCCGGTAAAGGAAGACAACTCTTAGAAGGATTGACAGGTGGATGAGCATTGAAGTCTGTAGCTGAAAATAGAAAGGATAAGCTCGTCAAAGACAGAGAAGACAAAGAGCCTCAACTTCTCGAAAAGTTGAGAAATCTAGACAGAACACCCAGTGATGTTGAACGCATGGGCAAAACTGCCAAAGAAGTTGAAGAGTTGCGATGATGATGAGGAAAAGCACTTGGGATGTGTAGGAATTTGGCACAGAGTGAGCATGTAGAGGCATTGCAAATATTTCATGCACAAAGACAACAAAGATTATAAGAAAGATGAAAAAAGAAGAGATAAGTGTTGTTGTTGTGGAGGATAATTGAAGGGGTGTGCAAGGAGGCAGAGCGCAGGAGTAGAAATGCATAGTAGAGGAATGTTGCATTGAAAGGATATGGCACAGAGAACATAAAAGGAAGAAGAACATGAAGTACAAGGTGTGTGTAGAAGACACTGATGAAGACAGGGCAGAGCAGTGTAACAGAACAACGACAAGGTTGGTAATCCATTAAATAAATTTATATCGGTGTAATAAGTTTTAGTAACAAATAATTTATAATTCAGGGTGGTTGGGAGGTGCTAGGGAGGACTAGTGTCCTCATATGTTCAAGTGGGTGCTTGAACATAGGGAGTCGGTGCTTCCTTCTAGTTGGTGCTAGAGAAATCAGGGAGTTGGTGCTTCCTTCTAATGGGTGCTAGAGAAAACAGAGAGTTGGTGCTCTTAGCAAGTAGCATCTTGAAAAAATGAGGTTCTAGCCGCATTATGAGTTGGTGCTCATATGTATGATAATGTAAAGAATGTAACTATTACTTATCATATAACGAAAAACAGGTTTTTACTCTGTATGGGTTTCCTCGGGAAATATTTGTCTCTGTGTTTCTCATATATATGACTGATGTTGAATGTGCCATTGTTTATTTCCCTGCATTATTGTCATCATCATTGAATTCCTTGAAACGTTTTTAAAAGAAGCATAATTGTTTAAGCACGTTAACAACTGATTCACCCCCCCCTCTTAGTTGTGCAACAATTGGTATCAAAGCAAGCCCCTTTTATCTAAGGGTAGATCCTAGAGCTTAAACATGTCAAACCATGACGGAAATTCAACCAATAAGGCTTTTTTGTTCAATGTAACAAACTTTTCCTTCTGGAAAGTTAGAATGAGAACCTACATAATGTCATTAGGTGCAGATTTCTGGGATGTGGTAGATACTGGTTATGTAAAGCTAGTTGTGCTAGCTAATAATGATGAAAAACTAGAATTGAGCTTCAACGCTAACGCTATGAATGCTATCTTGAGTGGGCTTGCAGAAGAAGAATTCATAAAATTTATGCACCTAGGAACTGCCAAAGAAATGTGCGACAAACGCATTAGCAGTTATGAGGGTAATGAGAAGGTAAAGGATGCAAAGCTTCAAACCTACAGAATATAGTTTGAACAACTGAAGATGAAGGAAGATGAAACTGTTGGAAAATACTTTCGAAGAGTAGAATAAATGGTAAATGCAATGAAGGCACTTGGTGAAACAATTGGGGAACCTTCTTTAGTTCAGAAAATCTTGAGATCTCTCCCAGATAGGTTCAACCCGAAGGTCTCTGCTATAGAAGAACTAAATGATTTAAAAACCTTGCAGTTTGATCAACTTCTAACAACATTGACTACATATGAAATGAGAATAGTTAAAGATAAACCCACCTGTAGAGAAGCATCATTTAAAGCAAACAAGAATGAGGATTCTGAGCTTGATGACAGAAAAAGCACCAGTGGAGGAGCATTCTTCCTGGGTGACTCCTTAGTAGCCTGGCTTAGTAAAAATCAAGGTTCCATTTCTTTATCAACCACAGAGGCTGAGTACATTGCTACTGCTACCTGTTGCACTCAGGTATTATGGATGATTCAGATGCTTGCATATTTGGAGGTAAAATACACTGCACCGATCCCAATTCATTGTGATAACACTGGTGCCATCAGTGTGTCTAAAAATCTTGTCCTCCACTCCAAGAACAAGCATATTCCCATAAAATATCATTTTCTGAGAGAGCAGGTCACCAATCAGATTGTTCAGGTCCATTACATTCCCACCATAGAACAAATTACAGACATCTTTACTAAACCCCTAGAAAAGACACCATTTGAATATCTCAGACAGAAGCTGGGTGTCATATCATCTCACATCTAAGAGATCCCATTCTGTTAGGGGGAGTCCTGTATTGGTTTCATATCTGATACCTCCTAAAATTAATGTAACAGCTGAGGGGGAGAAAAGAATCTGGGCGCATCTGGGTGCCTTTGTTGCCATCAATGCCAAAGGGGGAGATTGTTGGCATGTTTTATAGGCAGCGTATGATTTTCATTGATGGAAAGTAAAACAACAATGATCAACAATGCAATGATAATCAGGGAGGAGAAGCAACAGTGATCGTTGGATCAACAATTCAGAATTCTCGATGGTTGTCAGATCTCAATGTAGACAAGAAGAGCGCACAGATATGGAGGATAGATCTCATGTGTTAGATCCGAGCATGACAACCGACCATCGTACGATCCAGGAGAATCTGCACGATCTTTAAAAGTGCAAGGTGAAGCGAGTTCGCGAATCACGACATAGAGAGGCAAGAAACAATACCACAGGAATGCCGAAATCATGATATGATCTGAGCCCTTGAATCAAGATCACCTTTGGACCATCGATCGTACTCACGTCAGCAAACCGTGTTAGATAAGAACACGTGGCACAACCAGTAAATGACAAGTGTCAAACTGATTCGACATTTCAGGCACATGTAAGTCACGAATCAGAGTGACATGTGGCAGTTATTCGACCCATGTCAATCCATGTGTGACGTCATCCGGCTTACATCACTTAGGGGTTTCACGTATCGCAACTTGAAGTGACGAGAATATCCATCTAAGAAATCGCGAGATGCGATATCATGAGTTAATCAGAGCCATCAGATCAAGGTGTGATCTGGACCGTCGATCCAACTTTATTTCGAAATATCGCCTATCGCAATTCGGAGTGAAAAGAACCTCCATCGAAGAAATCGAGAGATGCCAAATCACGAGTTAATCACATCCATCAAATCAAGATCAGATATGAACCATCGAATCATAGGACAAGTGGCAAGCAATTGGAATTTCGTTGACTTGGGGTCAAGGGAGCATGGTGTGGAAACTCACAAAATATGAAGCGCATTTTTGGCACAGTCTATGGTCACCGCCGGTGGTCACGAGAAGAGAAGGAGTCAGTCCAAATAAGCTCCATTTCGGTGTTTCAGAGATAGCGACTTCGAGATTCGAGATGCCTCATCTCCAGATTCAAGAAATGCGAATTCGCGAAAAGAACTTTATACATAAGTGCTTGGTCATGGCCATGGTCATATAGATGAAGGAGCTAGCGTAGAAAATATCTGTATAGGAGCTTTGGAGATCGCATATGGGAGTGTCGAGACACTTGGTCACACGACTGTCGAATTTTCGAATGCCGAAATGCCGAAATGAGTGCAAGATCCCATGGATCCAATCCAACAGTGAAGGTGAATCTGAGTATGATCGAAGGGCTAATATGGTGCTTCACAGTGTAACTGCTAGAAACCATTGATGGTTTCTTCCAGAATATTCGAAGAGACTTCTGTGTGATTGCCAGAGGAGTTGAAGAGTCTCCAAGATGAATCCAGTAAAGGAAGACAACTCTTAGAGGGATTGACAGGTGGATGAGCATTAAAGTCTGTAGCTGAAAATAGAAAGGATAAGCTCATCAAAGACAGAGAAGACAAAGAGCCTCAGTTTCCCGAGAAGTTGAGAAATCTAGACAGAACACCCAATGATGTTAAACGCATGGGAAAAACTGCCAAAGAAGTTGAAGAGTCGTGATGATGATGAGGCAGAGCACTTGGGATGTGGAGGAATTTTCCACAGAGTGAGCATGCAGAGGCATTGCAAATATTGCATGCACAAATACAACATAGACTATAAGAAAGTTGAACAAAGAAGAGATAAGTGTTGTTGTTGTGGAGGAGAATTGAAGGGGTGTGCAAGGAGGCAGAGCGCAGGAGAAGAAATGCACAGTAGAGGAATGTTGCATTGAAAGGATATGGCACAGAGAACATAAAAGGAAGAAGAACAAGAAGTGCAAGGTGTGTGCAGAAGACACTGATGCAGACAGGGCAGAGCAGTGTAACAGAACAACGACAAGGCTGGTAATCCATTAAATAACTTTATATCGGTGTAATAAGTTTTAGTAACAAATAATTTATAATTCAGGGTGGTTGGGAGGTGCTAGGGAGGACTAGTGTCCTCATATGTTCAAGTGGGTGATTGAACACAGGGAGTCGGTGCTTCCTTCTAGTTGGTGCTAGAGAAATCAGGGAGTTGGTGCTTCCTTCTAATGGGTTCTAGAGAAAACAGAGAGTTTGTGCTCTTAGAAAGTAGTAGCTTGCAAAACTGAGGTTGTAGCCTCATTATGAGTTTGTGCTCATATGTATGATAATGTAAAGAATGTAACTATTACTTATCATATAAAGAAAAATAGGTTTTTACCCTGTATGGGTTTCCTCGGGAAATATTTGTCTCTGTGTTTCTCATATATATGACTGATGTTGAATGTGCCATTGTTTATTTCCCTGCATTATTGTCATCATCATTGAATGCCTTGAATTTTTTTTAAAAGAAGCATAATTGTTTAAGCACGGTAACAACTGATTCACCCCCCCCTCTCAGTTGTGCAACAATTGGTATCAGAGGAGGCCCCTTTTATCTAAGGGTAGATCCTAGAGCTTAAACATGTCAAACCATGAAGGAAATTCAACCAATAAGGCCCCTCTGTTCAATGGAACAAACTTTGCCTTCTGGAAAGTTAGAATGAGAACCTACATAATGTCGGTAGGTGCAGATGTCTGGGATGTGGTAGATACTAGTTATGTAAAGCCAGTTGTGCTAGCTAATAAGGATGAAAAACTAGAATTTAGCTTCAACGCTAACGCTATGAATGCTATATTGAGTGGGCTTGCAGAAGTAGAATTCGTAAAAGTTATGCACATAGGAACTGCCAAAGAAATGTGCGACAAACTCATTAGCAGTTATGAGGGTAATGAGAAGGTAAAGGATGCAAAGCTTCAAACCTACAGAATATAGTTTGAACCGCTGAAGATGAAGGAAGATGAAACTGTTGGAAAATACTCTCTAAGAGTAGAAGAAACGGTAAATGCAATGAAGGCACTTGGTGAAACAATTGGGGAACTGTCTTTAGTTCAAAAAATCTTGAGATCTCTCCCAGATAGGTTCAACCCAAAGGTCTCTGCTATAGAAGAACTTAATGATTTAAAAACCTTGCAGTTTGGTCAACTTCTAGGAACATTGACTGCATATGAAATGAGAATAGTTAAAGATAAACCCACCTGTAGAGAAGCATCATATAAAGAAAACAAGAATGAGGATTCTGAGCTCGATGAAATTGAAGAAAAATTTGTGAAGTGACTGAAGAAGGGATCAGGAAAATACAAAGGTAAATTGCCTTTCAAATGCTTTAACTGTTGTAGGATAGGTCATTTTGCAAATAAATGTCCCCACAAAGAAAAGGATCAGAATTTTGATGATGAGGAGAAATATAAACACATAAATTTCTTTAAAAATAATAACTTTAAGAAGAAAAGTCTTTGCGTAAACAATGATGATTATCCTTCAGATGATGAAGACAATGATTCATTTATTGAAGATAAACTAAATGACTTCATACTTATGGCCAAAGAGGACTATGAAAATAATAGCACAGGGAGTGATGTTAATGAAGAAGAAGTCGTGGTTGACATGGAAGGAGAACTGATCAGTGCATTGGAATAGATTGACAGACTAAGAATCAAGAACAGAAAGCGAAGAAAATTGTTGATACAGTTCGAGAAAGATAGTAAAGAACCTGATGAAGACCTTGTCCTACTAAAAGTAGAATTGGAAGAGGCAAAGAAAATCAAAGAGATTCTAAAACAACAACTATCAGAAAAGAAGGCAAGATGTGAAGGATTAGAACAAGAAGTAGTGAAAATGAGGAAATAAATGGAGAAGTTTCACACCTTGTATAATCAGAATTTGTCAAGTATAAAAGCCTCAGAAGGATTAGCCACCATTCTGAATCAGCAAATTAATCCAATGCTGAAAACTGGCTTGGGGTATGATGAGGGATCAAGAAGTGGTAAGCTAGGAGATGAAGAAACCATCAAGTTTGTCAAAAGTTCAACCAATGACAATAACAATCCTGCAGAAACAAAGGAAGACAATAAGCCGCCCAGGTGGAGTAAGATAAAAGATGCCAGATCTGAATCTGTAGAACAAAGATGTAATGTGCGCACTCCTGAATGACGTCATCAGTTTGGAAGAAATCGATTTTCTCAAAGAAGACAACCATTTTCCAGGTACAAATAATTCTTCTATGGATATTGTTTCTACTGTGCTAGCTTTGGTCACAAAGTTGTAAATTGTTCCTTAAGATTTAGACATGAGAAATTAACATTTCAAAGGACTAAATACTTTCCACAACAAAGAATGATGCAACCAAGTAACAAACCTTCATGGATTGCAAATTGCCAAATTAAGTCCAGGAACATGCAATCAAAGAGGTCAAGAAATAATCAACAGTCAATGAGTAGACAACGCTGCACCAATAAGTTTGACCTGTTGAACAATGAGATTGAATGCTACATATGTCATAACTATGGACACAAATCTATTGACTTCCGTTTAAGGGAATATGAACGAGATTCGAAATCTCCTGCTGAAAATGTCATGTTTTGGAAGAAGAAGGAAAGTGACAAGTGTGGATTAGTGTTGTCCTCTCAAAGAAAAATGAACCCTTGGTATATAGACAATGGATGCTCCAAACACATGACGGGAGACAAAGGCAAGTTTCTATCTCTAAGTGAAAGAAAATCAGGAAATGTAACCTTTGGAAATGATGCCCCAGGGAAAATAAAGGGCAAAGGGATGGTGAACTTAAGTAATGGAAAAGGAAAAGCCCAAGATGTTCTACTTGTGGATGGGATGAAACATAATCTTCTCATTGTAAGTCAAATGTGTGACAGAGGATGCGAAGTGTTGTTCACATCCAGGGACTGCAAGATAAAGTCTATAAACTCAGGACAAGCGGTGGCTAAAGGGATAAGGATAGAGAATAATGTATATGTGCTGAAAGAAAATAGAGACAAATGTCATCTAAGAAAACATGATGAAAGTTGGTTATGGCATAGGAGACTTGGTTATCTAAACTTTGACCACTTAATCAAACTCAAAAACCTCGAGGCAGTAAAAGATCTTCCGAGAATATCAAAGCCCCAAGATTCAATGTGTAAACCCTATCAAGTACGGAAGCAAAACAGGACACAGTTGAAGTCCAAGATCTTTATTTCAACAGAGAAACCACTCGAACTAGTTCATATGGATTTATGTGGACCATCAAGATAGGAAGGCACAGGGAAACAAAACTACTTCATGTTGATTATCGATGATTACTCCAGACTTACTTGGGTTTCCTTTCTGAAAGAAAAAGCTGAAGCATTTGAGAAGTTTAACATATTTAAGGCTTTAACAGAGACACAAACAGGAAAGAGGTTAAAGGCAGTAAGATTAGATCGAGGAGGAGAGTTTATGTCAAGAGACTTCAAGGAATTTTGTGATGAACATGGGATCAAGAGAGAATACACAATCCCAAGAACTCCACAACAAAATGGAGTTGTTGAGAGGCAAAACAGAACAGTGCAGGAAATGGCCAGGCCAATGATGAATGAGAAGAACATTGGTCAAACCTACTGGGTAGAAGCAATACACACAACAGTTCATGTTCTTAACAAATCCCACCTCAGACCACAAAGTGA
>ML811743.1:129499-151389 GCA_009831015.1 Picea engelmannii
AATTTCGCTGACCTGGGGTCAAGGGAGCATGGTGTGGAAACTCACGAAATATGAAGCATCTTTTTGGCACAGTCTATGGTCACCACTGGTGGTCAAGAGAAGGCAAGGAGTCAGTCCATATAAGCTCCATTTTGGTTTTTCAGAGATAGCAAATTCGAGAGTCGAGATGCCTCATCTCTAGATTTACGAAATGCAAATTTGCGAAAATCACTTTATACATAAGTGCTTGGTCATGGCCATGTTCATATAGAGGAAGGAGATAGCGCAAAAAATCTCTGTATTGGAGCTTTGGAGATCGCATATGGGAGTGTCGAGACACTTGGTCACACGAATGTCAAATTTTCGAATGCCGAAATGCCAAAATGAGTGCAAGATCCCGTGGAGCCAGTCCAACAGTTCAGGTGAATCTGAGTATGATCGGAGGGCTAATATTGTTCTTCACAGTGTAACTGCTAGAAACCATTGATGGTTTCTTCCAGAAGATTCGAAGAGACTTCTGTGTGATCGCCAGAGGAGCTGAAGAGTCTCCAAGCTTCATCCGGTAAAGGAAGACAACTCTTAGAAGGATTGACAGGTGGATGAGCATTGAAGTCTGTAGCTGAAAATAGAAAGGATAAGCTCGTCAAAGACAGAGAAGACAAAGAGCCTCAACTTCTCGAAAAGTTGAGAAATCTAGACAGAACACCCAGTGATGTTGAACGCATGGGCAAAACTGCCAAAGAAGTTGAAGAGTTGCGATGATGATGAGGAAAAGCACTTGGGATGTGTAGGAATTTGGCACAGAGTGAGCATGTAGAGGCATTGCAAATATTTCATGCACAAAGACAACAAAGATTATAAGAAAGATGAAAAAAGAAGAGATAAGTGTTGTTGTTGTGGAGGATAATTGAAGGGGTGTGCAAGGAGGCAGAGCGCAGGAGTAGAAATGCATAGTAGAGGAATGTTGCATTGAAAGGATATGGCACAGAGAACATAAAAGGAAGAAGAACATGAAGTACAAGGTGTGTGTAGAAGACACTGATGAAGACAGGGCAGAGCAGTGTAACAGAACAACGACAAGGTTGGTAATCCATTAAATAAATTTATATCGGTGTAATAAGTTTTAGTAACAAATAATTTATAATTCAGGGTGGTTGGGAGGTGCTAGGGAGGACTAGTGTCCTCATATGTTCAAGTGGGTGCTTGAACATAGGGAGTCGGTGCTTCCTTCTAGTTGGTGCTAGAGAAATCAGGGAGTTGGTGCTTCCTTCTAATGGGTGCTAGAGAAAACAGAGAGTTGGTGCTCTTAGCAAGTAGCATCTTGAAAAAATGAGGTTCTAGCCGCATTATGAGTTGGTGCTCATATGTATGATAATGTAAAGAATGTAACTATTACTTATCATATAACGAAAAACAGGTTTTTACTCTGTATGGGTTTCCTCGGGAAATATTTGTCTCTGTGTTTCTCATATATATGACTGATGTTGAATGTGCCATTGTTTATTTCCCTGCATTATTGTCATCATCATTGAATTCCTTGAAACGTTTTTAAAAGAAGCATAATTGTTTAAGCACGTTAACAACTGATTCACCCCCCCCTCTTAGTTGTGCAACAATTGGTATCAAAGCAAGCCCCTTTTATCTAAGGGTAGATCCTAGAGCTTAAACATGTCAAACCATGACGGAAATTCAACCAATAAGGCTTTTTTGTTCAATGTAACAAACTTTTCCTTCTGGAAAGTTAGAATGAGAACCTACATAATGTCATTAGGTGCAGATTTCTGGGATGTGGTAGATACTGGTTATGTAAAGCTAGTTGTGCTAGCTAATAATGATGAAAAACTAGAATTGAGCTTCAACGCTAACGCTATGAATGCTATCTTGAGTGGGCTTGCAGAAGAAGAATTCATAAAATTTATGCACCTAGGAACTGCCAAAGAAATGTGCGACAAACGCATTAGCAGTTATGAGGGTAATGAGAAGGTAAAGGATGCAAAGCTTCAAACCTACAGAATATAGTTTGAACAACTGAAGATGAAGGAAGATGAAACTGTTGGAAAATACTTTCGAAGAGTAGAATAAATGGTAAATGCAATGAAGGCACTTGGTGAAACAATTGGGGAACCTTCTTTAGTTCAGAAAATCTTGAGATCTCTCCCAGATAGGTTCAACCCGAAGGTCTCTGCTATAGAAGAACTAAATGATTTAAAAACCTTGCAGTTTGATCAACTTCTAACAACATTGACTACATATGAAATGAGAATAGTTAAAGATAAACCCACCTGTAGAGAAGCATCATTTAAAGCAAACAAGAATGAGGATTCTGAGCTTGATGACAGAAAAAGCACCAGTGGAGGAGCATTCTTCCTGGGTGACTCCTTAGTAGCCTGGCTTAGTAAAAATCAAGGTTCCATTTCTTTATCAACCACAGAGGCTGAGTACATTGCTACTGCTACCTGTTGCACTCAGGTATTATGGATGATTCAGATGCTTGCATATTTGGAGGTAAAATACACTGCACCGATCCCAATTCATTGTGATAACACTGGTGCCATCAGTGTGTCTAAAAATCTTGTCCTCCACTCCAAGAACAAGCATATTCCCATAAAATATCATTTTCTGAGAGAGCAGGTCACCAATCAGATTGTTCAGGTCCATTACATTCCCACCATAGAACAAATTACAGACATCTTTACTAAACCCCTAGAAAAGACACCATTTGAATATCTCAGACAGAAGCTGGGTGTCATATCATCTCACATCTAAGAGATCCCATTCTGTTAGGGGGAGTCCTGTATTGGTTTCATATCTGATACCTCCTAAAATTAATGTAACAGCTGAGGGGGAGAAAAGAATCTGGGCGCATCTGGGTGCCTTTGTTGCCATCAATGCCAAAGGGGGAGATTGTTGGCATGTTTTATAGGCAGCGTATGATTTTCATTGATGGAAAGTAAAACAACAATGATCAACAATGCAATGATAATCAGGGAGGAGAAGCAACAGTGATCGTTGGATCAACAATTCAGAATTCTCGATGGTTGTCAGATCTCAATGTAGACAAGAAGAGCGCACAGATATGGAGGATAGATCTCATGTGTTAGATCCGAGCATGACAACCGACCATCGTACGATCCAGGAGAATCTGCACGATCTTTAAAAGTGCAAGGTGAAGCGAGTTCGCGAATCACGACATAGAGAGGCAAGAAACAATACCACAGGAATGCCGAAATCATGATATGATCTGAGCCCTTGAATCAAGATCACCTTTGGACCATCGATCGTACTCACGTCAGCAAACCGTGTTAGATAAGAACACGTGGCACAACCAGTAAATGACAAGTGTCAAACTGATTCGACATTTCAGGCACATGTAAGTCACGAATCAGAGTGACATGTGGCAGTTATTCGACCCATGTCAATCCATGTGTGACGTCATCCGGCTTACATCACTTAGGGGTTTCACGTATCGCAACTTGAAGTGACGAGAATATCCATCTAAGAAATCGCGAGATGCGATATCATGAGTTAATCAGAGCCATCAGATCAAGGTGTGATCTGGACCGTCGATCCAACTTTATTTCGAAATATCGCCTATCGCAATTCGGAGTGAAAAGAACCTCCATCGAAGAAATCGAGAGATGCCAAATCACGAGTTAATCACATCCATCAAATCAAGATCAGATATGAACCATCGAATCATAGGACAAGTGGCAAGCAATTGGAATTTCGTTGACTTGGGGTCAAGGGAGCATGGTGTGGAAACTCACAAAATATGAAGCGCATTTTTGGCACAGTCTATGGTCACCGCCGGTGGTCACGAGAAGAGAAGGAGTCAGTCCAAATAAGCTCCATTTCGGTGTTTCAGAGATAGCGACTTCGAGATTCGAGATGCCTCATCTCCAGATTCAAGAAATGCGAATTCGCGAAAAGAACTTTATACATAAGTGCTTGGTCATGGCCATGGTCATATAGATGAAGGAGCTAGCGTAGAAAATATCTGTATAGGAGCTTTGGAGATCGCATATGGGAGTGTCGAGACACTTGGTCACACGACTGTCGAATTTTCGAATGCCGAAATGCCGAAATGAGTGCAAGATCCCATGGATCCAATCCAACAGTGAAGGTGAATCTGAGTATGATCGAAGGGCTAATATGGTGCTTCACAGTGTAACTGCTAGAAACCATTGATGGTTTCTTCCAGAATATTCGAAGAGACTTCTGTGTGATTGCCAGAGGAGTTGAAGAGTCTCCAAGATGAATCCAGTAAAGGAAGACAACTCTTAGAGGGATTGACAGGTGGATGAGCATTAAAGTCTGTAGCTGAAAATAGAAAGGATAAGCTCATCAAAGACAGAGAAGACAAAGAGCCTCAGTTTCCCGAGAAGTTGAGAAATCTAGACAGAACACCCAATGATGTTAAACGCATGGGAAAAACTGCCAAAGAAGTTGAAGAGTCGTGATGATGATGAGGCAGAGCACTTGGGATGTGGAGGAATTTTCCACAGAGTGAGCATGCAGAGGCATTGCAAATATTGCATGCACAAATACAACATAGACTATAAGAAAGTTGAACAAAGAAGAGATAAGTGTTGTTGTTGTGGAGGAGAATTGAAGGGGTGTGCAAGGAGGCAGAGCGCAGGAGAAGAAATGCACAGTAGAGGAATGTTGCATTGAAAGGATATGGCACAGAGAACATAAAAGGAAGAAGAACAAGAAGTGCAAGGTGTGTGCAGAAGACACTGATGCAGACAGGGCAGAGCAGTGTAACAGAACAACGACAAGGCTGGTAATCCATTA
Organism: Picea engelmannii; assembly: GCA_009831015.1. Classification (NCBI taxonomy): domain Eukaryota; kingdom Viridiplantae; phylum Streptophyta; class Pinopsida; order Pinales; family Pinaceae; genus Picea; species Picea engelmannii. The sequence goes on from ML811743.1 coordinate 134,276, forward strand.
AATAACTTTATATCGGTGTAATAAGTTTTAGTAACAAATAATTTATAATTCAGGGTGGTTGGGAGGTGCTAGGGAGGACTAGTGTCCTCATATGTTCAAGTGGGTGATTGAACACAGGGAGTCGGTGCTTCCTTCTAGTTGGTGCTAGAGAAATCAGGGAGTTGGTGCTTCCTTCTAATGGGTTCTAGAGAAAACAGAGAGTTTGTGCTCTTAGAAAGTAGTAGCTTGCAAAACTGAGGTTGTAGCCTCATTATGAGTTTGTGCTCATATGTATGATAATGTAAAGAATGTAACTATTACTTATCATATAAAGAAAAATAGGTTTTTACCCTGTATGGGTTTCCTCGGGAAATATTTGTCTCTGTGTTTCTCATATATATGACTGATGTTGAATGTGCCATTGTTTATTTCCCTGCATTATTGTCATCATCATTGAATGCCTTGAATTTTTTTTAAAAGAAGCATAATTGTTTAAGCACGGTAACAACTGATTCACCCCCCCCTCTCAGTTGTGCAACAATTGGTATCAGAGGAGGCCCCTTTTATCTAAGGGTAGATCCTAGAGCTTAAACATGTCAAACCATGAAGGAAATTCAACCAATAAGGCCCCTCTGTTCAATGGAACAAACTTTGCCTTCTGGAAAGTTAGAATGAGAACCTACATAATGTCGGTAGGTGCAGATGTCTGGGATGTGGTAGATACTAGTTATGTAAAGCCAGTTGTGCTAGCTAATAAGGATGAAAAACTAGAATTTAGCTTCAACGCTAACGCTATGAATGCTATATTGAGTGGGCTTGCAGAAGTAGAATTCGTAAAAGTTATGCACATAGGAACTGCCAAAGAAATGTGCGACAAACTCATTAGCAGTTATGAGGGTAATGAGAAGGTAAAGGATGCAAAGCTTCAAACCTACAGAATATAGTTTGAACCGCTGAAGATGAAGGAAGATGAAACTGTTGGAAAATACTCTCTAAGAGTAGAAGAAACGGTAAATGCAATGAAGGCACTTGGTGAAACAATTGGGGAACTGTCTTTAGTTCAAAAAATCTTGAGATCTCTCCCAGATAGGTTCAACCCAAAGGTCTCTGCTATAGAAGAACTTAATGATTTAAAAACCTTGCAGTTTGGTCAACTTCTAGGAACATTGACTGCATATGAAATGAGAATAGTTAAAGATAAACCCACCTGTAGAGAAGCATCATATAAAGAAAACAAGAATGAGGATTCTGAGCTCGATGAAATTGAAGAAAAATTTGTGAAGTGACTGAAGAAGGGATCAGGAAAATACAAAGGTAAATTGCCTTTCAAATGCTTTAACTGTTGTAGGATAGGTCATTTTGCAAATAAATGTCCCCACAAAGAAAAGGATCAGAATTTTGATGATGAGGAGAAATATAAACACATAAATTTCTTTAAAAATAATAACTTTAAGAAGAAAAGTCTTTGCGTAAACAATGATGATTATCCTTCAGATGATGAAGACAATGATTCATTTATTGAAGATAAACTAAATGACTTCATACTTATGGCCAAAGAGGACTATGAAAATAATAGCACAGGGAGTGATGTTAATGAAGAAGAAGTCGTGGTTGACATGGAAGGAGAACTGATCAGTGCATTGGAATAGATTGACAGACTAAGAATCAAGAACAGAAAGCGAAGAAAATTGTTGATACAGTTCGAGAAAGATAGTAAAGAACCTGATGAAGACCTTGTCCTACTAAAAGTAGAATTGGAAGAGGCAAAGAAAATCAAAGAGATTCTAAAACAACAACTATCAGAAAAGAAGGCAAGATGTGAAGGATTAGAACAAGAAGTAGTGAAAATGAGGAAATAAATGGAGAAGTTTCACACCTTGTATAATCAGAATTTGTCAAGTATAAAAGCCTCAGAAGGATTAGCCACCATTCTGAATCAGCAAATTAATCCAATGCTGAAAACTGGCTTGGGGTATGATGAGGGATCAAGAAGTGGTAAGCTAGGAGATGAAGAAACCATCAAGTTTGTCAAAAGTTCAACCAATGACAATAACAATCCTGCAGAAACAAAGGAAGACAATAAGCCGCCCAGGTGGAGTAAGATAAAAGATGCCAGATCTGAATCTGTAGAACAAAGATGTAATGTGCGCACTCCTGAATGACGTCATCAGTTTGGAAGAAATCGATTTTCTCAAAGAAGACAACCATTTTCCAGGTACAAATAATTCTTCTATGGATATTGTTTCTACTGTGCTAGCTTTGGTCACAAAGTTGTAAATTGTTCCTTAAGATTTAGACATGAGAAATTAACATTTCAAAGGACTAAATACTTTCCACAACAAAGAATGATGCAACCAAGTAACAAACCTTCATGGATTGCAAATTGCCAAATTAAGTCCAGGAACATGCAATCAAAGAGGTCAAGAAATAATCAACAGTCAATGAGTAGACAACGCTGCACCAATAAGTTTGACCTGTTGAACAATGAGATTGAATGCTACATATGTCATAACTATGGACACAAATCTATTGACTTCCGTTTAAGGGAATATGAACGAGATTCGAAATCTCCTGCTGAAAATGTCATGTTTTGGAAGAAGAAGGAAAGTGACAAGTGTGGATTAGTGTTGTCCTCTCAAAGAAAAATGAACCCTTGGTATATAGACAATGGATGCTCCAAACACATGACGGGAGACAAAGGCAAGTTTCTATCTCTAAGTGAAAGAAAATCAGGAAATGTAACCTTTGGAAATGATGCCCCAGGGAAAATAAAGGGCAAAGGGATGGTGAACTTAAGTAATGGAAAAGGAAAAGCCCAAGATGTTCTACTTGTGGATGGGATGAAACATAATCTTCTCATTGTAAGTCAAATGTGTGACAGAGGATGCGAAGTGTTGTTCACATCCAGGGACTGCAAGATAAAGTCTATAAACTCAGGACAAGCGGTGGCTAAAGGGATAAGGATAGAGAATAATGTATATGTGCTGAAAGAAAATAGAGACAAATGTCATCTAAGAAAACATGATGAAAGTTGGTTATGGCATAGGAGACTTGGTTATCTAAACTTTGACCACTTAATCAAACTCAAAAACCTCGAGGCAGTAAAAGATCTTCCGAGAATATCAAAGCCCCAAGATTCAATGTGTAAACCCTATCAAGTACGGAAGCAAAACAGGACACAGTTGAAGTCCAAGATCTTTATTTCAACAGAGAAACCACTCGAACTAGTTCATATGGATTTATGTGGACCATCAAGATAGGAAGGCACAGGGAAACAAAACTACTTCATGTTGATTATCGATGATTACTCCAGACTTACTTGGGTTTCCTTTCTGAAAGAAAAAGCTGAAGCATTTGAGAAGTTTAACATATTTAAGGCTTTAACAGAGACACAAACAGGAAAGAGGTTAAAGGCAGTAAGATTAGATCGAGGAGGAGAGTTTATGTCAAGAGACTTCAAGGAATTTTGTGATGAACATGGGATCAAGAGAGAATACACAATCCCAAGAACTCCACAACAAAATGGAGTTGTTGAGAGGCAAAACAGAACAGTGCAGGAAATGGCCAGGCCAATGATGAATGAGAAGAACATTGGTCAAACCTACTGGGTAGAAGCAATACACACAACAGTTCATGTTCTTAACAAATCCCACCTCAGACCACAAAGTGACGAGACACCTTATGAATTATGGTTTGGAAGATCTGCCTCAATCAAACACTTCAGAGTCTTTGGGAGGAAATGCTACATAAAGAATAATGATGAGAACCTCGACAAATATGATGACAGAGCTGATGAAGGTATTTTCTTAGGGTATTCTACAAATAGTAAAGGATACAGATGCTATAATAAGAGGCTGCATAAAATGGTTGACTGTATTGATGTAAAAATTGATGAAGGAATCCCAGCAAGAGAGGTGTACAGTAATGAGTCTTCTACAGAAGACTCAGCTAAAGCTAAAGATGAACAGTTCCAAGAATCAAAAAATGAAGACTCTGAATCAGATGAAGACTCAGACACTCAAAAAAACTCAAATCAGTAGTCAACTACAAATTCCTCTTCCAGAATCATTCCAAAGAATCATCCTGCAAGTCAGATAATTGAAGAAAAAGACAAAGGAGTACAAACCAAGAGAAAGCTAATGAAAAACACCGAACAATCTCATATATCCTTCATATCCATAATGGAACCCAAGAATTTCAATGAAGCCAACAAAGATGACCCTTGGGTTAAAGAAATGAATGAATAACTTGATCAGATTGAGAAAAAGAATACGTGGGAGATAGTTCAAAGACCTGAAGGTAAAAACATCATTGGCTCCAAATGGATATTTAAGAATAAGTTGAATGAGAAAGGAAAAGTTATCAGGAACAAAGCAAGGTTAGTCTGTAAAGGCTATGCTCAGATAGAAGGACTGGATTTTGATGAAACATTTGCGCTCGTAGCAAGATTAGAAGCTATCAAAATTTTTCTTGCCTATGCTTTTCATAAAAGGTTTAAAGTCTACCAAATGGATGTCAAATCAGACTTTCTAAATGGAGATTTAAGTGAAGAAGTCTATATGGAACAACCAGAGGGTTTCAAACTATCTGATAACCCTAACTTAGTATGCAAGCTGAAGAAACATTTATATGGTTTAAAACAAGCCCCTCGAGCCGGGTATCACAGACTGGATACGTATCTCAAAGACAAAGGGTTCAAGAGAGGAACAACTGACAACAATCTGTATATTAAAACAGAGGATAATGATTTGCTCATCGTATTGGTCTATGTAGATGACATCATCTTTGGATGTAATAATGAGTCATTTGTACAATGGTTTTCTTCTGCCATGGAGTCTGAATTTGAAATGTCTATGATAGGAGAAATGTCATTTTTTCTTGGTCTGCAAATTACTCAGATGTCCAAAGGGATGTTCATTTCTCAAGAAAAATATCTAAGAGAAATGATGAAAAAGTTTCAGATGGAAGATTCTAAACCTATGGGTACACCTATGGTAACTGGATGTAAATTAAGAAAGGATGATGATTCACCTGATGTTGATCAAAGTTCATGACGATCAATGATAGGCAACCTGTTGTACATCACAACATCTCGCCCAGACATAATGCATGTTGTAGGAATGGTAGGAAGATATCAGGCTGCACCTAAATAGAGTCATTTGCAAGATGTCAAAAGAATATTCAGGTATTTGAAAGAAACAATAAATTATGGTTTGTGGTATCCCAGAAATCAAAATCTTCATCTGTCTTCTTATTCAGATGCAGATTGGGCAAACTGTGTTGATGACAGAAAAAGAACCAGTGGAGGAGCATTCTTCCTGGGTGACTCCTTAGTATCCTGGCTTAGTAAAAAGCAAGGTTCCATTTATTTATCAACCACATAGGGAGAGTACATTGTTGTTTCTACCTGTTGGAATCAGGTATTATGGATGATTCAGACACTTGCGGATTTGGAGGTAAAATACACTGCACCGATCCCAATTCATTGTGATAACACTAGTGCCACTAGTGTGTCTAAAAATCCTATCCTCCACTCCAAGACGAAGCATATTCCCATAAAATATCATTTTCTGAGAGATCAGGTAACCAATCATATTGTTCAGGTCCATTACATTCCCACCACAAAACAAATTATAAACATCTTTACTAAACCCCTAGCCAAGACACCATTTGAATATCTCAGACATAAGTTGGGTGTCATCGTGTCTCACATATAAGAGAGCCAATCCTATTAGGGGGAGTCCTGTATTGGTTTCATATCCGATACCTCCTAAAATTAATGTAATAGCTCAGGGGGAGCATGTTTCTTCTTTGACATTGATGTCAAAGGGGGAGAAAAGAATATGGGTGCATCTGGGTGCCTTTGTTTCCATCAATGCATGTTGGCATGTTTTACAGGCAGCATACGCTTGTCATTGATGTCAATTACAACAGTGATGATCAACAACGCAATGATAATCGGGGAGGAGCAACAACAGTGATTGTTGGATCAAGAATTCAGAATTCCCGATGGATGTCAGATCTCTATGTAGACAAGAAGAGCGTGCAGATATGGAGGATAGATCTCGGGCGTTAGATCCAAGCACGAGGATCGACCATCGTAGGATCCAAGAGAATCTGCACAATCTTTAAAAGTGCAAGGTGAATCGAGTTCGCGAATCGGAGTTTCACGAATCGCGACATAGAGAGGCAAGAAACAATACCATAGGACTGCCGAAATTGTGATATGATCTAAACCGTTTAATCAAGATCACATATGGACCATCGATCTGACTCACGTCAGCAAACCGCGTCAGCTAAGAACACATGGCACAACCAGGAAATGACAAGTTTCAAACTGATTCGACATTTCAGGCACATGTAAGTCACGAACCAGAGTGACACGTGGTAGTTATTCAACACGTGTCAATCCACGTGTGACATCAACATGCTTACATCACTTAGGGGTTTTGCATATCGTGACTTGGAGTGACGAGAATCTCCATCTAAGAACTCACGAGATGCGATATCGCGAGTTAATCGCAGCCGTTAGATCAAGGTGTGATCTGGACCGTCGATCCAACTTTATTTCAGAATATCGCCTATCACAAGTCGGAGCGAAAAGAACCTCCATCGAAGAACTCGCGAGATGCAGAATCATGAGTTAATCGGAGCCGTCAAATCAAGATTAGATATGAACCGTTGAATCATAGGACAAGTGGAAAGAAATTGGAATTTCGCTGACTTGGGGTCAACAGAGCATGGTGTGGAAACTCACGAAATATTAAGCGCCTTTTTGGCACAGTCTATGGTCACTGTTGATGGTCACGAGAAGGGAAGGAGTTAGTCCAGATAAGCTCCATTTCAGAGTCAGTCACGATGATGATGAGGTAGAGCACTCGGGATGTGGAGGAATTTGGCGCAGAGTGAGCATGCAGAGGCTTTGCAAATATTGCATGCACAAAGATAACAGAGACTATAAGAATGTTGAACAAAGAAGAGATAAGTGTTGTCGCTGTGGAGGAGAATTGAAGGGGTGTGCAGGGAGGCAGAGCACAAGAGAAAAATGCACAGTAGAGGAATGTTCCATTGAAAGGATATGGTGCAGAGAACATAAAAGGTAGAATAATAGGAAGTGCAAGGTGTGTGTAGAAGACACTGATGTAGACAGGGCAGAGCAGTGTAACAGAACAACGACAAGGCTGGTAAGCCATTGAATAACTTTATATCATTGTAATAATTTTTAGTAACAAAGAATTTATAATTCAGGGTGGTTGGGAGGTGCTAGGGAGGACTGGTGTCCTCAGATGTTCAAGTGGGTGCTTAAACACAGGGAGTTGGTGCTTCCTTCTAGTTGGTGCTAGAGAAATCAAGGAGTTGGTGATTCCTTCTAGTGGGTGCTAGAGAAAACAGAGAGTTGGTGCTCTCAGCAAGTAGCAACTTGCAAAACTAAGCTTGTAGCCTCATTATGAGTTGGTGCTCATATGTATAATAATGTAAATAATGTAACTATTACTTATCATATAAAGAAAAAGAGGTTTTTACCCTGTATGGGTTTCCTTGAGAAATATCTGTCTCTATGTTTCTCATATATGTGACTGATGTTGAATGTGCCATTTTTTATTTCCCTGCATTATTGTCATCATCATTGAATGGATTGCTTTTTTTTTAAAAGAAGCATAATTGTTTAAGCACGGTAACAATTGATTCACCCCCCCCCCTCTCAGTTGTGCAACACTAACCTGCTACGAAAACCTATCCATCCTACTATGCCCACTTTGTATAGAAAACAACCACTAAACAAACTCTGTTCCTCCAAATTCTCGATGTGTAAAGACCAGATGTATAAATTTGATGCTTAATACCTACATGCATGCAATGTTAAACTTTCGTTTTGTGTAAATCAGTCCCTTGTGACACAATTTGAGTAAACCGTAAACCTGTTTTTCTATTGTGTAAAGTGCCTTGTCTGAGTTTCATCCCTTAACCCTCTTCCTTTATTAGTCTTAGTCTTTATCTTGCATCAATAGCATGGATTCTCAAGGAAGGAAGAAATATCACAAAGGAGGTAGTGTGTTGAGGTGTGAGCCAGAGACTTTAGAGCTGGTGAATTTTGATCCATCATTTAGGGTTTCAATTGAGAAGGTTAGTTGCATAAGGTTTTGTGAAAAGATCCATGGTTACAATTCACAGGTGACAAAGGAATTCTTCCTCAACTTCAATGGAGTTTAGTCAAATATTGATGATTTCACTTTCCAAGTGTCAGAAGAGGTAGTGGCTATTGCGAATGAGATTCCAATTCAAGGAGAAAATTGGTTTAAAGGTATGCCCCTTGATCTAGTTTTCTACACTKCTTTTCTCAAACCCTAATAAAAGAAACAAAAAATTGGTGCCACCATTCCTAGAAAATGTATACTTGATCATTATGACAAGTTTTTAAGGGTGGTTCAAAGATATTTTACTTGTGAGGGAATATTTGATAGGGTATATCAATATCACATAAGGMTTTTGATGCATTTTACTGGAAAGAACCCTCTAAACCTACCTTTTTACTTATRTAGAAGCCTAGGAAAAATGGCAAACAAATTACAAGCTAAGGTTGATMAAMAAAATAGCGGTTTGTTTCATATCTCCTTGGTAAAATTRTTAGTGGTCAAAGAACTTAGGAAGGTGAAAAGAGAATGGGACCCCTTCTCRTCCTAAAAAAAAATCCTTCTATATCCCAAAGGACATACCCCCTCACCTACAGAAAAAATGGTTTCTAAAAAGTCAAGTGGAAAAGAGATAAGGTCTGCAGAAYAGAATAAAGGGAAGGGAAATGAGATTAATGACTCACCACCAAGCCAACCAAATAAGAAAAAGGGTAGTATATTAYAGTTCATTGATGAAGTGGATGAAATACGCAGAGTAAGAAGCCCAACKACAAGATCAAGTTCCATAAGATGACATGTACCTTCTTTTCCTACAAAACTTGTTAAACATTCATCTCAAGAAATACATGAAGATCAGGTACARCCAGAGGAAAACGACCAAGTTATAAAAGAATTTCAAGATAAGCTTAAATAAGCCAAGCATGTCATAGCATAGTCTTTTCAATACAACATGGATTTGAAGAGGAAATTGATTGAAAATACACATGACATGCAAACATCATAAGATGCATTAGGTCAAAGGAGGCAGTCAGTTCCAAAGGTTCCAAAAGTTTTAAAGGGAAAAGAGGTCAAACAAAGTCCTAATGTGGTGGAAAGAAATAAACCTTCATCTCCAATTTCAATATCCTCATCTAAAAGGATGAGTCTAGACATTAAACTTGTAGAGATGATACCTGAAAGGGGACATCCTATTGAAAAGAATCCCACTTCACCTGGATAAGGTGAGAAAACTGTAAAATGGCTTAACAAGCAGTTGAGAGAAGCCCAAGACCTGATCATTAGGCTCAGAGAGAGTAAAAGTGTATCAAATATAAGGTTTCATAGACACTCTAAGGAGTGTGGGCCAGCCATTAGAAATACTTGTCAAGAACTCACAAATGCTCAGTCAAAACTGAGAACATATGCATTGGTTTTCATACAAGTGGGAAATTTTAAAAGGAAAGATATGTCATTAAGAAAGGAGAACAGGTCCCTCAAGATGAGAATGAAAGTTGGGAATGCAGATAGAGGGAAGTTGGATTTACCTGTTGAGGTGGCTTATAGCTAGGTTCATGACTACACAATTTTGGTTTTTGAGAAACCCTTGAAAATACAACAATTTTTAGTTTTTTTGGAAAACTTCATTGTATAGAGTTTGCATAGAGACCTTGCACTATGCAAATTCTGCAAGCATATTTAAAGATGATAAATATTTGGAATTGATTGGATTTTGTCCCAGAATTCATGACAAGCCTCGACAAATGTTTTTTTATCCATTTGGATGAGTTTTGAAGAAAAAACTATTTGTGTTATGAAAAGCGCGCTACACAAATGTTGAAAGTCACATTTACACAATGCATCAGACCAATGTGCTACACAAATTTTTGCAAGCATATTTAAAGATGATAAATATTGGGAAATGATTTGTGTTTTTCCTATAAGGAATGACCAACCTCCACAGATGTTGCAGCCACCATTTGGATGAGGTTTAAAACAAAAACTAGTTGTGTTGTGCAAAGTGCACTACACAAATGATGAAGGTCACATTTACACAACACATCACACCACTTTGATACTCAAAGATATATTGGAGCCTTTTCAACACTGAAATCCCTACAATATCCTTCTCCAACTGTCCAAGATGAATCATATTAGTCTTAAATTCAAAAATGTGTTGGAGATCTCCTTTGTCAAAATATTTTGTTAGTCATAAATATGGTCAAAATGAATTTTCTATTTTTAGCAAGTGCTATAGAAATTGTCTTCTTTTTTATGTAATCAGATCCAAAATCATAGGATAGTAGGGGAATTCAATGTCTATAGCTTAGTAAGGTAGTTTGTCTATATAATAGAGCATTTTGAATGTGAAAAGGGTTGGCAGAACCACAAAGGACAAATCTGACCTGAATATTGTATAAATTTCTGAATTTGAATGAAATAATAGTGCAGATGTCTACAACTTTTTCATACCAAATATTCTTGTGATTATGACTTGAAGTATGTGATTATTTTCATGTTTGTTCTTCTAGCTTACTTTACCTTTCATATGCACCTATTCATATGTTTAAATTGTATATCAAAGGGTCTAAAATTCATTTAAATGGTGCTTTAGATTCAAACAATTTAAATTATGTTTTTCTTTCTTAACTCATCAGAATTCATCTTTCATGGTGATTTGAATTTTTTTATATGTTTCCTCTTTCTTCCATACTACCAAAACAAGTTAAAAAACTGAAAATTCATCATCTACCTAGCCTTTTCTTTCTTGAGATCTCTACCTACTAGACATTGTGTTCATTTTCTTTCAAAAATTGACTCCATTTCCCAAATAGATCCCTTTCTTATTGATATAAAACCTTTAAAAAAGTCCCTTCACCTATTAAAAAAACCTAGCCATTTATCCTCAAAGAAAATCCATTTTTATAAACCAAGTGACAAGAGAGATCCCTCTCTAAACTGAAAGGCTAGTTTCAGTTCTGAAGTGGTTTTTTGGTTACCTTTGCGAGTTTCCTCCTCAGCCTAGGAAATTTAATTAGTGTTAACAGGGCCTACTTATCTTATATGTTTTTCACACATCTGTTTAATGGTTCTCTTACTCCCAGAATATTCTATTCTAAGTACAAAGGTTAAACTTGGAGGTTAATACCTCCTATAACTACCAAAACACCAACACAATCCTTGTACAAGAATGAGACATGGGACTTAGTTAAGTTACCTAGTGGAAGAAAGCTTGTCGGTAGAAAATGCGTATTCAATAAGAATATGAATGCAACAAGTCAAGTTGAGAAATTCAAAGCTCGATTTGTAGCGAAAGGATATTCCCAATTCGAAGGAGTTGACTTTGGTGATACTTTTTCCCCTGTTGCAAATTTAACTTCCATTAGAGTACTAATGTCTCTGGTTGGAACATTCGATATTGAAATAGAACAGATGGAGGTGAAGACAATGTTCCTACATGAGGATTGGAAGAGGAAATCTACATGAAAAAACCTGAAGGATTTGTAGTAAAGGGAAATAAATATTTGCTGTGAAAATAGAAAAGATCCCTTTATGGTCTAAACCAATCACCAAGGATGGGGCACCCAAATTTTGACACATACATTCTTAGTTTGGGGAACTTTGTGAGAAGAAAATTTGATCACTACATATATTCCAAATAATAAGGTTGGAATTTCATATATGTAGCATTGTATGTGGATGAAATGTTGTTTGGAAACAACATGGATGCAATAAAGGAGGTGAAGAAGAAGCTATACTCCAAGTTCAAGATGAAGGATCTTAGTGCAACGAAATTCATTATGGGAATGGATATCAAGAGAGATAGACCATCTATAAAGCTCTAGTTTAACCAGATGAAGTATATTGAAACAATATTGAAATGTTTCAACATGCAGGATTGAAAACCTGTGAAGGTGCCAATTTTCGTGGGAGAAAGGATAACTATTGAACAAATGTCCAAGGAAAGAAGAGGAAATAGAGTACATGGAACATGCTCCCTATGCAAATTTTATTGGTAGTATATTTTATGCAGTGGTCTATGCTTGACCAAACATTTACCATGCAGTGGGAGTGTTGAGAAGATACATTTCGAAACCTGGGAAGGAGTACTAGACAATTGTCAAGAGAGTATTAAACTATTTGTGTGGAACAAAAGGTGATGTTATATGCTACTAAGGAAAAACTAGAAATGATTGTGAATTAAATGTACATGGATTTTTCAACGTTGATTGGGCTGGAGATCTGGATTGATGGAGGTCAACTAGTGGATATTTGTTCAAAATGTTTAGTGGAGAAATCAACTAGATGAGTAAGTGATAGGAAGTTGTATCTGTGTCAACAAAAAAAATTTAATACATGGAAACCACTCCTAGAAGAAAATAACTAGTATGAATGCAAAGATTGTGTTCAAGAATAGGGTTTGAGCAGAGAGTTATGAAGATAAGTTGTGATAGTCAAAGCGTAATATTTCTGGAAAAGAAACCTGCTTATCATTCTAATACTAAGAACAATAATGTATAATACCATTTCGTGAGAGACATGGTGAAAAAAAACAAGATGCTATTAGATAAAGTATACGCGTTGGAAAACATATCATATTCTTTGACCAAGTCTGTGAGTGCTATGAAGTTCTCTTGCTGTAGAGAAGCAATGGGCATTTTTTCCCTGGGTCTATGAACGAGAGTTCATAGGTCTCATGATTTCAACAAAGAAAACAAAAAGTGGTATAATGTTGGGTTGCTATATTCTTTGTAGTGGAATTCCATTCGAGGTGGATTGATTGATAGGTGAGGTCAAGGTGGATCGACAACAAGTCAAAGTTCAAAGTGGGTCTACCGCTTAAAGTTGAATTCGAAAGTCAAGGTGCGTCAACAAGGTAAATTTGAAGTTGAAGTTCGAGGTGGTTTGATTTGGTAAATGCATCAACAACAACTCAAATTTGGTCAATCGACAAGAGGTCGACTAGTGGGTCTGTCGCAATCGACTGAAGATTGAATGAAGGTTTACTGGTAGTCGATTTGTAATTCAACTTGGTATTCGACTATAACATAATCCCGAGATTCATAGGATTTGTAAACAATGATCTACGTGGATATGTAACCATTTTTAGGCTCCTTTTATTTAGGGTTTTATCTACTGTAAATCCCATAAAGAAGGTGTGTTTTAATATTGTAAAGGTTAATTATATATATATATATATATATATATATATATATATATATATATATATATATATATATATATATTAATATTTATATGAAATCATAGAGGTTGTTGGTCATGTAGATGTAAGACGAGTTGACTACCAGATTGTTCTTTTGTAAGAAAGAGGGTATGATTTCAATTGTGTCTTAGGTGTGGACCAAGTTTATACATGTAATATTTTATTCTGAATGAATAAGACAACAAGAGAATAATTCTCAAGGAATGTTGGTTTTCCCAGTTTGGGTTTCCAGGGTAAAATCTCTCTATACTATGTGTTTACTTTTCCATTTACTTTCTTAATTAAATATTTATTTCTCTATTTTGATAGGTTGAGAATGGAAGTGTTCTTCATTTCCTAATAGGAACCTCACCCAACATCATTTTCCATATATAAAATATTCACAAAATCCGACTTGTAAATTACATTCAAGAAAATATTTGACCATACCTTTATTACACATATGTTGAAGTCTGTTTTCTCCAATGTATCCCATCCTATTGTTCCATAACATGGTTGGGTCAACTTGACGGATCCTTTTCGATTTGGTTTGAATCGAACCAGCCTGAGTTGAGTTGAGTAGATTCAAATTCAATAAAAACAATGATGTTACATCTAGTGAAGTCAACATTCCCTAACTACTTGTATAGGATTCCAATCCGAACTCCTTTTATTAAGACCATCACACCTCTGACCATTTTGCACATATCCTTATGAAATAGAGTGTGCACTCCTTCATCACTCATCTTACTGACATATATAAGGTTTTTGTCCAAACCTCGAATATGTAGCACACATCGAAGGGTTCTACTCCTCCCATCCTGTAGTATCAGCCAAAGTCTTACCTATTCAACAATTTTGGTTGTCACATCATCCCCTAAGAAAACATATCCTCCTTCATATCATTGATATCCATAGAACCATTCTCTATGTGGTGTCATATTATAGGATTATCCTAAGTCGATCAACCAAACATATTGATCCAACTATGTACTGGTCGACGCTAGGTACCCATCACCTCTCTTATCTGGAGTGGCCTTTCTCTCAGTTGATTACTGCTCATGAGATCATGTACTGACTTCCATTTCCTTTGACTTGCAATCCCTTTTGTAATTCCCAACTTTACCACATTTCTAGCATCTTCTCATCGAATGAATAGGGGATTTATATCTTCCCTTTGACTTAGACATTCTACAAGAGATGTTTCCTTTATCTCTGTTAATCGATAGACCACTCACCACTAATGCATATTTGGTCAATCTTTCCATGTTCTTCCTTCACATTTATTCTGAAAGTAGATATGCAACCACGTCTTCTAGCACTAATGTGGTTAAATTTCTCCCTATATCCATGACTAAGTTATCCCAAGAGTCTAGGAAAGAACATAATAGGATAATACATTTCTCCTCCTCAATGATTCCAATATCCACATAATATAATTGGATTATTATGGTATTAATCATATTTAAATGCTCAGTTACTAAACTTCCCTCACTCATCCTCAGAAGATATCGTTTCTTTCTAAGGAATGACTTATTTACCAGGGATTTTGACTACTACAAGCTCCCCAAATTGTCCTACAGTGTCTTGGATGAATCTTCACCCGAGACATTCAACAACACTGAGTATGTGATAAAAAGTCAAATAATACTCCTTTCCCTTATCTTTTATTTCTCTCATTCTTCCCTCGATGTGCCTGTCAAAATGATACCTAGATAGACTTCTCATTGTTCTTTATCTACAAGGATATCTTCAATTTTAAGTTTCCAAAGCTCAAAATTTTGTGCATTGAATTTTTCGATCATATTCTCGAGCTACATGCCATTCTTTAAGTATAAATTTAAATATTTCTCACTTACAAATCTTACAGGATGTAGGGTTTAGCTCATATCCAAGGTTGTTAAACTAAGATATGATACAACATGTTAGGAAATTTACACTTCCATGCTAAATTGAACATAAGACAGGAATAAATATTTAAGCTATAAGTCAAATGAAAAAGAAAACATATAGTACACAGATATTTTACCATGGAAATCGAAATGGGAAAATCAACATTCTTGGAGTTTCTTTGTCTCTTGTTATATTATTCTTCTGAAATAAAAGGTTACATGCATAACCTTGTTCCACACCTAAGACACAATCAACATCATACTTTCTTTATGTTGGATTACTGAGAGGGGGGGTGAATCAATAATAGCGCAATTATAATCATTTTTCTTCAAATTTTATATCAATGTAGAATTATTATCCAATAATGAGCAGTAAGAAATAAACAATCACACACATACACAGTACACCAGTGTTTTACGTGGAAACCCAAATTGGGAGAAAACCACATAATGCTTTTTCGTATATGTCTTGAAGAATTACATTCATTGGAAGCGCCAACTTCCTTTGTTTTCCAGCTGCAACTAGAAGGAGGCTCCAACCCCCTAGTTTCTCAGGATACAACCTGAGGGAAGCTCCAACTCCCCAATTCTCTGGCTACAACCCCCAATGTTCTCTAGCTACAACCGGAAGGTGGCTACAACCACCTGTCCTTTCCCCGTCTTGCCACCTTGAAGTAGAAGTAGAATGATGGAACCACTGTCACACTATCACTGTGATATATATCGTTGTAAACCTGTACCAATAAATTTGAACCATGCATCAAGCATGCATCAACCTGTACCATAAACAAGTGCATCAACCATGCACCAACCTGTAATCAACCTGTACCATAAACAAGTGCATCCAACCATGTACCAATTATGTACCAATCATATTTCAGCTACTCATCAACTATGACTCATCAATATATACCAACATCATCAACTATACACCTCATGTATGTGCGTCAACTCATCAACTACTTGTCTCAACCATGTACTCAACATGTACCACAACCAAAATACCTCATCAATTTCATCATCCAAATCTGATATGTAGCTCTATAATAGACCTAGTGTATATGATCACATTCTTGCAAACCTTCCTCAACTTTAAAAACAAGAGACTAGCATTTTCATCAAACTTTTCTTTAGTTTCACATGCCTAGTTTTGGATTAGTCAACAACCCTAACTTGAAGTAATCATAACTTTGAACCTGTAATGTATAAATATATGAAACTGATACACAATGTTCTTCAGTGTGTTTTATGAAATTCCTCCAAGTATCACTACTTGGAACCTCTCAGAAAAGGAGTTATAGAAAAAATGACATACCTTGTTGAATTCTGGCTTATTCTAGAGAGAGACCTTGTAGAGAATACCCCAAACACAATATTTGATGAATTGATCTAAAAGTATTACACAGAATACTGCAAAATTTCCCCTAACCAACACATTTGGTCTAACTGAATTTGGATCTGTTATGAAGAAGTTATGACGTTGTTACCCGAAACACCGGATTTTGACTAGTTTCAAGACTGGACACAAACCCTATTTTCCATGAAGTGTAACTGCAAAAATAGAATGAACCACAAGCTAAATTTATTACCACAGATACTTGGATATTGTTTCTCACTTTCATAGAAATTTCACGGTCTGAATCATTATAGAAAAAAATTTATAGCGAAAATGGTGAGATGACCTGTAAATAACATACCTTAGAAAGCACCATCAAAATAATTTATCCTTCCTTGCATTTCGGCCTTCTTTCCTTCACCTTCACTCATAATTCCGGTTTAGATATCCTTGGTTACCTTAGACACATATAGATATTCAATATGCTCAAGTGTGATTCAAATGAGAGAGTCTTGCCTCTTATTTATACTCTCCAAGTAGCTTCCTTAAAAACATCTTCTAGGTCACTTAGCCCACTTTCCTTATTTTAGGGTTGG
>ML811743.1:169909-183267 GCA_009831015.1 Picea engelmannii
TATTTTTAATGGAGGGGGGGGGGGTCCGGAATGGATTGTTTTCTGGTGGGCCCCTTATCTCTACGTGGAAAGAATCCATTGGCTCCGAATCCCACCACCTCCCATGGTCTGACATACCCTGCCACCCCATGATGTCATTTTCCACGTTCTCCCCTAAAGATCATATCTCATTACCCTGTCAATCCTGTCACCCTGTTACAAGTCCCTTCACCATGATCAAGTCCCAATCAATACCCATGATGTCACCCAACCGTATTCTTCAGTCATTGTCACCTGCCATCTCATGCTCTAAATGACCCATTGGCCATTTATTACTGGCTAACTTATCTGTTAAACTATTGACTTGTCTCTCGCACCCAATGGGTATCCGTTTTCTCAAAAATCTCTTCACCCTTCATTCCCTCATCATTTACCCTATCTCTGCACTAGAGAATTTTCCATGTTTTCCTCTCCGTTACAGTTAGTCGCCCAAAGCCACAATCATCCCTGCTAACCGTTTTGTTTTACTTGCAGGTATTGCTACAGTGATGCGCCAAAATCAAAGAAAACAGAGGCCGATGAAAATCCTTTCCTCCCACCTCCTGTCGACCTCGACAAGATCCCTCTGGTTGATAAATACCATTTAATCGTAGACACTAGATGCGAGTTCGACTTCGCATATTTACAGTCATGGATAAAGGACATTTTCTTGGACCAAAGTGATGAAATTAGGCTTTGGGAGTCAAACCTTCCCCTGTATCTTTTTCCCTAGGTTCACCATTTCCCTGAATTCACCCTCAAATGCCAAGCCCATTACATCTCCGACCAGATATCCATAGTGTCCTCATCAAGAGAAATTATTTTCCTCATTACACCTGAAACCATTGATCAGATGATGCAGATACCTAGAGTCGAATCCGTCTCACCGTTCAATCTTGAAATTATCACAGAACTGTATTAGAAATTATCATTCCCCCAAAGAGCTCAGATTTTTGAGCTTTTTCTCCCACAGGCCGCTTAGCTTCCCACTACAAATCCCCCGTATCCTTCCTCCCTCTTCCCAGTGAAGGGAAACCAGGTCATCTCTTCGCTCTGCGCCCTGCTTGGGTATTTTTTGGATCAATGGGTGGATGATCCCATATTGGGTTTTCTGTCCATATTCTCCACAGATGAGAAACCCACCACTCAGTTCGACTACAAACACCTTCATGGAAGACAACATTCATGAGCAATTCTCAAATTTCACCACAAAAGGCATGTTCCGGTATTCCTCAATACTGGCTTACATGTTCATATTCTTTCAAGCAGACAAATTCTCCTTTTCAATGTAGAAGATGGAAAAGGATGGGAGGCCTCAGGTGGTGACAATGTGGACTTCTCTGCTCAGACAAAAATCTATAGAATTTAGCTTCAAACAATTTATCAAGCAGTTCTTCCATCCTGTGGTGAGCATGCTTAGTGGCAGACCTGAGCCGATAATAAATGAGGAAATTCAGAGGATCTTACACCTTTCAGACCTTGCAAAAATGAGATACTGGTACCTGTACCAGGACCACATAGAGATCAGAATGTATGGGTGTGAATTGGCTCCATACAAGCTACCCAAGTATCTGCCCGTGAGGGTATTTTCCCTGGAGTACATAAGGCAGATGATCAACTCAGACGACATACATTTTGTGTCTCTGAAAAAGAAGAAACAACTTAGGATCAAAGGGAAAATAGGATCATTCATCTGCAATAGTTGAGTCACTGGGGAGGAAGCAAATAGATTGTTAAAGGAGATGAATTTTTTTGTTAGCTTCATATGGAATTATGACCCCTGCGGGGTAATTTCAGAGATGAAGATTAAATAAAACAATATCTCATATGTTCATACATCCAGGCCTAAGATAGAAAAGTTCACCAACTAGACAGAATGGGAGCCAAACACTCTGGTTGAGACAAAATAGCAGTACCTTTCGGTCTCATAGATGACTACACCATAGGTTCCCAGGGAGAAAAGGCCCAGGAGGGACACTTCACTTTCCATCACTGAAGTATCGTCTGAAGAGTTCGAATTATACACCAAGAGGCCAAAAACCAATCAAGGACCTGACATGGATGGTGAAAGGGGAATTCAATCCACTTCCTCTATGGAGGTTGATCGGTCGCTCCTTAGTACAAGAAACAAACAAATCATGACTACAGTGTTGCCCAAGAAGCCTACAGATACTCCACCAGTTAACTAGTCGATCAAAACAAGACAAAAATTAAGTATTTTTGAGAAGTATGATCTGATAAAAAAGAAAAATTAGATGATGACCAACAACACGTATGCTGATTTCTGGAAGCAAATATCAATTGCACAGCACATAATGTTGTCTGCATTCAACACTGAGAAGGGTAGAATGCACATGGAATTTTTGCAAGCACAGGTGCGAGACCTGAAAGTAATCACTGATCACAAAATGGCAACATTCGAATTTCAGACTAACTATGTGCATCCAGCTGATCAAATGGATCTGCACAGGAAAACTGGAGAAATGGTTTTCTCCACATTGGCAAATGCTTCTACTGCTGCCTCCAAGTTATAGGTATCCCTGAGCAATGTCCAGACGCAACTGAAGTTGGAAAAAATATCATCCTTTGCCAAGGACAACAAGATTAAGACGTTGGAAGAACTAGTCCTCAAGATTGGATATGATCCCTCGAATGTGAAAGAAGTCGAGAAGATTCTCAAAAAGAAAAATGTTGATATAACGTCTCTGAGGAAACAGTTGAAACTTCCACCAACAAAAGATTCACAGGCAAAGGAAATAACGAAGATAGAAGGGGAAAAGGATGAGATGCTCAAATTGATTATGTAGCAAAATGCACAGTTGAAGGAAATGGAAGCGGAATTGGAAAATCTAGTGAAAGAGAAGGAACAATCAAAGACCATGGAATTCATTCCACTGAGCGCAGTTCCACTCACATGAGTGAGCATGACATTTTTAGTAGAAATTCCCTCGGCAACTCCACTGACAGCTCTGGAGAAAACAGTTGAACTAGATAAATCCATGGAAGAGATGAATTTTCAAGAGACAAAGATCAAAAGACTTAAAAAGGAGATTGAGAACCTTCAGGAAGTCAAATATTCCTTCCAAACCAGCTACTCCAAGGAGAAACAAAATTCAGACAAGCTTAAACAGGAATTGCAACAGCTCCAAAAGAAAACAATGGCAGGCAAAACACTTGCTAAGGTCAAAGAAAGTGTCTGGATGGATATAACCAAGTCCATGAATGAAATATGGCCGATGATACAAATCATGTTCGAGCAAAACGAGCTGGTGAAAATAAGTCAACAGGCTATCGAGAAGATAAGAGAAGAACTGGGAGAGATGCCCACAGAAGCTGTTGAGATCATCAAATTTATGAATTCCAAAACCAGAGAGAAGCTAGAGGATTTGAAGATTGGATATAGGACAAATACTATCCTTGAGGTCAAGAGGGTCCTAACCAAGAGAGGACTGATGGTACAGCTGGAGGAAAAGGTCCAAACCATGGACGTGGGAGTGCAAAGATTTTTTAGCAAGATCGAAGCTCTATAGAAGAAAGGCCTTCTTGGTTTGAGAGTTATAAATGACAAGTTAATGACGCTTTCCGATTACAAAAAGAAACTAGCCACTGTGGCTAAGGATAGCTCAAAATTCTCAAGAATATAAGGTAGTATCACGGGCAAGGAATTCTTAGATGCTTTACAGTTAGACATCAGTATACAGCATGAGATCCGGTACACCTTCATCATCAAGCCAACTTTTTCCAAATACACAGAGATGGATGAAGTATATCGAAGATTACTCAAAGTCGTCGTTCCCAATCACCTTCGATGGGAAGATCTTTGCAATTTGATCGAGTAGTCGATGAGGTGTCCAGGCCTAGTCATCTATCCAGTCAGATGAGGTCGTGCAGAGGCCTCACCAATGGTTCACCCTAGAAATCAGCATGAAGTTTCAACACATCATCAAGTAGTTTCCTAAATTTTTGTACCTTGTTAAGTTAGTTAGCTAAATCTAGATTTGCCACGTCTTGATCTTTAATGACAGGATCGTATGTAATTTTGATTATAAATACTTCAAACTTTTAAGTATTGAGGGTTGATCTTTACGCCTTGCAAGCTACAAAGACTGTATTTTTTATCAAGAGATATTCCAATAATACAAAGAGACGTTTCACGAGATTCTCGCGTGTTATTCATTTTTGATGTTTTCTCTTCTATGTTGAATGTTCTTCTAACTCAGTTGTCATATTGTTTTCCAATCTAATCTTTTAAAAGTAACGCATGTTGCAGGATTTATCTTTGTATACCATGTTTTCCGACTTTGAAAGGTTTTAATGTTTATCTTCTGATATTACAGTGAAGAAATTCTTAAATGCTTCTCCATTTTAATTGATATTCTCATATTTTCTGCTATTCATCACTTTATTGCTAAAGAATCCAACGAATGCATTATCTTTCCCTGTGAAAAGAATCTTGTGTTTTTGTCTAGATTTCTATCTTTATAATATAGAACCCATAGCCCAATGGAAGCGTAAACTCTTTTCATCCAGCTTAACAAAAACAACAATAAACCTTTTCAATCTTATCTTGTTTAACTAGCCTAATATCTTAAAGTTAAAACAGAGCTAAATAATACAGAGAGATCCCGCTTTGAAGCTAGTAGGTCTAGATTCTAGTTTCGAAGTGGTTGGATAAAGTTACCTTTTGTAAATTTCTTCTACCCTAACAACCTTTGGGAATTTACAGAGCGATAACATAATGGCGACCATACTGGGGAACTAAACAAACTTTCAACCCCACGTTTTCTTTTTCCCTAGAAGAAGACTTTGTTTCTGAACAAATTGTAAATCTGAGAAAGAAATAATGTTTAGAGGTTGTTAAAAACTTGTGCATATTAATTTCAGACTCATAAAACTAAAAAAAGTATATAAAAATTAAAAATCTGGCTCCTAAAAGAGTTTATACTCTATCTCACTCAGACCCAGAACTTGCAATAGCGACTGATAATCCAGAACAGTTACCTAGAAAGAAGATCATTACAGAAGGTTCAAGGAGTCATAGTCTCCTTCACAAGTCTCTTTCTCTCCCAGAGGAACTCGTTACCCTTCAAGATCTCGACTTTGACACCATTTTCGAACAAAGCCTGTTTATAACGAAATCTGATAGCTTTGTAACTGAAATCATTTTAGACCCAAAAATGCTGCAACCCCGGACCCTTGAAATACTATCTCCCACTACAAAACCTCAAACCGCTCACTCCGTGCCATCAAGCCCCTCCTCCTCGTCGTCTTTTGTCACCACCCCACCTATCATCCAGGTTGTTGTCCCACTTCCTCCACCTATCATGGAAGCCATATATGCTCCCTTGGTGTTGGCCGCACCTCTACATGATATGCCCCAGGATTATCAAATGAGACTTCCACAGTTCGATGGAATAGGGCCCTTCAACGCACAACAACACATTGATAAAATGAATGATTATTTTGATCTGCAGGAAGTAGATGAAGATGACGTTCAAATGAGACTATTTGCGTAGAGTTTGATCAGTGAAATTAAGAAATGGTACAAAGGTTTACATGCTTCCTCAGTTCTTGACCTTACAACATTTCAAAGAAGTTTTCTAGACAAATGGGGGGTAAATAAAAATCCTCTCCAAATCTTGTCAGAATACGAAAACATCAAAAGGAATCAAGGTGAGAGAGTTCAAGATTACTGCACCCGCTTCAATAATCTGTATAATGCAATTCCAGCCAATATTAAACCCCCACAATGTTTAGCACTGATAAAATTCCCTGATGGTTTCGACACTGATATCTCATATCAATTAAGGGAAAGAAATTCCACCACTCTGGAGGACATGCAAAAAAACGCGATAAGTGTGGAGGCCAACCTGTTGGCTAAAAGGGCACAGTAGAGGACCGAAAGGAGAGTCACGATTAAGGAATAACCTTCCACATATTCTTCTGATGCCAATTTGGATTCCTTAGCTAGAGAAATGGAAAGAATGATGGAGAGACTTAATGTATCCAAAAGAAATCCTCTAGACAAAATCAACCTGCTCCACAAATTCAGAATCCTAACTTCAGAAGAAATCCTCCTCAAATTAGGTAGAGAGATATCAGGGATCAAAGAGAACAGAGGGGTCCTGATCAAAAGATCAGACCACCCCTACAGGAAAATTATGTCGATGAAGGAGAAGAGGTAATTGAATAATTGGAGGACACACACATAAACCTCATGGGCATTCACGATAACAAAGTTATTTTCCTCACTCAGGAAGAGAAAGAAATTTTCCTTCTTTCTCAAACACAGGTGAGCGAAGAAGTTGAAGAGACTGAACAACAGGCATTTGAAAATGCCATTATGGAGGTACACAAGAAGTAAAACTTATGAAGTAAGAAGACAGATGAAATTTCTCCAAAAAAGGTAACCGAAACGAAGAAAGTGGTCGAAACCAAGAAAGCCCCTGAGCCTTCTACCAAAAATATCCCTGAGAAAGTTAATGTTGAAGCTCTAGCAAAATGAAACCTTAACATTTTACAAAGATCAACAAAGACTGAGGTTTCATCAACCAACCCACCAAATACTCCTGCCCAGAAGAATATGGTGGACAAATCAAAATTGATGAGCCAAAGCAGAGCACCTACTCCTTTCATCCTCGAAGGGGAATTAGCCAAAGTGAAAATTGCCATTCGCCTTTCCGATTTGATGAGTAAGGATGCTTACCGATCGCAAGTGATCAAAGTGTTGAGAATTGAACCTGATATAGGCACGAAGGACTTAACCGTCAGATCGACAAATCATTCGGACACTATAAATCTTATCGATGATCAACCTGAAATCCTGTTTGGCCTTGAAGTTGATGGTCAGACTGACAATGGTGTTGTCACTCCTTTTTACACTGGCCTTAATATACACGACCTGATTCTACATAATTCTATGTTAGATCCAGGTTCTTCCCATAACCTGATGCCTAAAGAAGTGATGGAAAAACTAGGACTCAAGGTCACCAGACCTTATAAGGACTTACTCTCTTTTGACTCCATTAAAGTCAGATGTATCGGATTGATTAAGGACTTATGTATCACTCTAGTTCAAATTCTAGAAAAAAGAATGGTTATGGATGTTGTGGTCGCAGACATTCCCCCGAAATATGGTATGTTGTTGTCCAGGTCTTGGGGGGGGAAGTTGAAAGGTACTTTGCAGTTGGATATGTCATATGCCACCATCCCAGTATTCGAGCAACAGAGAAGACTGTACAGAGAGACGCTAATGAAATATATGGTTGGCAGTCAAGATAAGCCACATAACTATCCTCTGTACTCTGCACATTCTAACCTATATTGCTTCATCCTATATAATGACAATGATATGGGAGAAAAAATCGCTTAGCTGGAAGAAGATACATTTGATCCAAAAGAAGGCCAAAAAATCACTAAGGCAGAAAGAAAGGAAAATGTGATAAGTGAAGAATTACCAACAAATTTCTGGAGCATGGACTTCGATGAAGCTGTAAGTAAAGAAGGAGTTGGAGCAGGAGTTTGGTTGCACAATCATAAATCCAGGTATTCAGAAAACCATTCTTACAAACTGAATTTTCAATGCACTAACAACATAGCCAAGTACGAAGCTTTGATGCTCGTTCTGAAACTACTAAAGAAGGTTGGTGCCAAACAAATCATGGTAAGAGGGGACTCCGAATTAACTATCAAACAAATTAAAAGTGAGTATGCAGCAAAACATCCCCATCTCAGAGCTTATATGAATGTTGTTTTGGATGCCCTTAAATGTTTTACTGAAGTTGATTTGCAGGTGATGCCCAGGGGACAAAATATTTTAGCAAATGGGTTAGCGACGTCAGCAACTACGTGCAAAATACCTTTTCGTTCCACTCACCCATACACGGTGGAGGTGAAGTGCAGAATGAATATCCCAGACAACATCAGATACTGGCAAGTATTTGAGAACGATGACCAAATTGAATATTTTCTACAAT
This sequence comes from Picea engelmannii, assembly GCA_009831015.1. Classification (NCBI taxonomy): domain Eukaryota; kingdom Viridiplantae; phylum Streptophyta; class Pinopsida; order Pinales; family Pinaceae; genus Picea; species Picea engelmannii. The sequence continues at coordinate 177,904 of ML811743.1, forward strand.
GTAAAAATGATTTGAAGTGTACAAACATAGACTTAGAAAACAGGGATGAAAATGTAAATAAATCTGATTTTGGAAATGATAGTGTAAATAAGATAGATTCAAGAGAGTTAGGTGAAGATGAGATAGAATCTGACGTTTTTCATTTAAAGAGTAATGTCTTACCTAGGGGTTTAGTTCCTTTGTAAGACTTATTTGATTTTAATGGTGTAGCTAAAAAACCAAAAATCAAAGCTAGTGGTAAAGAAGTCGAAGACTGTAACATAGGTACATAAGAGAAACCTAGGATAGTCAAAATTTCTAAATCTTTACCTCCTGAGCAGAAACTCAAATACATTGAACTTTTCAAGGAATATGCAGACGTTTTTGCTTGGGGATATGAAGATTTAAAATCTTATGACACGAGCATCATACAACATAGGATCCCGATAAAAGAAGATCAAAAACCTTTTAGACAAAAACTTAGGAGAATCAATCCCAAGTTACTTCCCCTGATAGAAAAAGAATTCAAAAAGATGTATGATGCTAAAATCAAAGTTCCCTTATGATTTTCCAAATGGGTTTCAAATCTGGTCCCAACTCGAAAGAAATCTAGGGAAATCAGACTTTGTATTGATTTCTGAAACCTGAATAAATTTTCTCTAAAGGATAACTACCCATTGCCAAAAATGGAACACATATTACAAAAGATAGTTGGATCCAGTAAAATCTCCTTACTGGATGGTTTCTCGGGCTATAACTAGGTTCTTGTTCACCCAGATGACCAAGAGAAAACAACCTTCACAATACCTTGGGGCACCTTCATGTACATGCAAATGCCTTCCGGGTTGATGAACACTGGGGCCACTTTCCAAAGAGCGATGGACATTTCTTTTGTGGAAGAACTTGGCAAGTTTATTGTCATTTATCTATATGACGTAACTGTGTTTTCTCAATCTGATGACGAGCACTTAAGACATCTCAGACGAGTATTTGAGAAATGCAGGAAATTTGGGATTTCTATGAATCCTAAGAAAAGACTTTTCGGATTGGAGGAAGGTAAATTGTCGGGGCATATAATATCTAAGGACAAAATTAAGATAGATCCCAGCAGAATACAAGCCATTTAGAAACTGGAACACCCAAGGAATATCAAAGAGTTACAGTCTTTCATTGGAAAAATAAACTTTCTGAGAAGATTCATACCCAACCTGGCCGAGCTTCTCAGGAACATCACAAACATGTTAAAAAAGAACACAAAAATAAAATGGGACATTGAATCTAAGCAGTCTTTTGAACAAGTTAAACATGCGCTCACACAGGCTCCAATCTCGATCAGTCCTGATTTCACCAAATATTTTTACCTTTTTTCTTTCGCTTCTGAACATACCATTGCAGCAGTATTACTATAGAAAAATAGCGAAGGGTACGAACAACCCATAGCCTTTTTTAGTAAAGAATTAAGAGATGTTTCTTTGAATTATAAAATAATGGAGAAACAAGATTTTCCCCTGGTAAATGCCATAAAGGATTTTAGAGTATATATTCTCCATTCCCACACCATCGCATATGTTCTGAACGCGGTATTAAAAGACATTTTAAATCAAGATAATACAGATGGACAAAGAGGAAAATGGATTGCTATCATTTTGGAGTATGACATAGAGATTAATCCTACTAAACAGATTAAAGGTCAAGGTCTAGCAAAGTTAATGGTTGAATCCAATTTCCATGCTCTTGATATAAATTTCCTAGCTGCAGTAGATGAACAGGGAGAGCAGGCGACTCCAAGCGTGAAAGAGGTATTTATGAACTCTCCATGGTACACAGACTTGATATTTGTTTTTCATAACTTATAAGCTCCCCCTGGTCTGACCAAATCTAAAGCTAGGTTTTTGAAATTGAAAGCATTAAAATTTTGCATTCTAGAAGGGAATCTATATTGGAAGGATCCTATAGGTATTTTGTTGAATTGTGTGTTAAAATATGAAGATGACAAAGTATTGTAGTATTTTCATGCAGGAGACTGTGGCAGTCATCTGAGCTAGAAGACCACAACAAATAAAATTCTCAGAGATGGGTTCTATTGGCCTACATTGTTCACTGATGTGCATCAGAAAGTGACTTTGTGTCATAAATGTCAGGTTTTCGAGGGTAAAAAGAAGCTCCTTCCTTTTCCCCTGAAACCAATCTCTGTTGAAGCTCCTTTCTAGAAATGGGGATTAGACTTTATCGGAGAAATACATCCTCCTTCATCGGACCAACATAGGTGGATTCTTACTACTACTGACTATTTCACAAAATGGATCGAAGTTGTACCAAGAAGGCAAGCTAATGATTCTGTCATTATTAAATTTCTTGAAAATAATATCTTGTCTTGTTTTGGATGTCCTAGAAAGATTATAACTGACAATGCAACTACTTTCCAATATAAGAAACTCATAGACTTTTGCAACTAGTATCATATTGGTTTGGGTCATTCCACAACTTATTACCCTCAGGGAAATGGGCTGGCGGAGTCATCCAATAAGACCCTGGTGAACATTATTAACAAGACTTTGAAAGAAAACAAAAATTCATGGCATAACAAATTGGTTTTTGCACTATGGGTTGACAGACTAACCACCAAGAGGTCAATTGGTATGTCACCATATCAGCTAGTCTATGGCACTAAAGTAGTTTTTCCCACTTCCTTAGGAGTTCCTGTCATGAAATTGCTACAAGAGATGCAAGCCGAGTTGAACGACTCCCAAAGAAGGATAAACCAGATGATCCACTTGCAGTAATCCATAGAACAAGTATACAACAAAACTCAGGTTGTCCAAGAAAGAATTAAGAAGATCTTCGACAAAAGAACTAAAGAAGATGACTTTGAGCTAGGTGACTTGGTTCTGAGATGGGATGCCTGAAATGAGGATAAAGGGAAATATGGAAAATTCGATAGTCTATGGAAGGGACCTTACATGATTCAAGCATTCAGAGGAAACAATGCCTTCTTGCTCAACAACAACGATGGGACTAATCTAGCAAGAGGACCTGTAAATGGAAGAATGTTGAAGCACTATTCACCTCCTCAGTAGGGACCTTCATTCACACTTTTCCATTATACAAACCATTTTCATTTTGCTTACAATTTTTTGAGTGAAATAACTTTGATCAGATGGTTGAAGCCCGCAGAGAACACCCTAAGCCACTGAACATTGTCTTCCAATTTTCAAAAATAAAATCAATCAAGCAACAAAGGCAACTATGGAGAATTTTTTCTAGAACATCAGGAATTAGGATTCTTGGCACTTCACAAGGAGAGTACCATCCCTAGGTGGAGCCACTGTTATAACCCTATAATTTATAGGATCAACTGGTGACTGAAATGTTATATCTTTAAGTGTTTTTGTTTTTCAAATGTTTTTCCATTCTACATATAATTTGAGAAAAAGAAAAAGAAAAGAAAAAGAAAAAGAAAAAGAAAAGAAAGAAAAAGAATAAAAGAGGGCATAAAAGAAATTCAATAGAGCCCCATGCAATAACAATGATTTGGTCCATACTTTTCAAGCATGACCAAGTTATTTTAAATTTATGTTGATAGGAGTAGTGAATAAGATTGGCTAAACTGTTTAATCTTAGCCAGGTGATTTAGGTTAGCTAGTGAATAAATTTGACCAAACTGCCTAATCCTAGTCAGATAACCCTAGGATAGAGTAATTTCTTAGTCCAACAATTTAATCTGGGCTAATTTTCATAGGTAATTAGGTTAGAGCATAGGGTAGTTTGCTTTATCTCAATAAAACAAGCATGATGATCAATGTTGAACCATAACTTTGAGTTTTAAAGGCTTGATGTTTAACACCCATGGTGATAAAGACAGGGAAAGATTAGGTAAACCCACAAAATGCACTTATCCTAATTTTCCGACCAAATATGATTTTTCGCTCACCAAATAAAGACCGTGCATAGATGAATAGTTGGAGAGTGGGTGCCCAGATCTACGGCTGACAGGTTTTTATGGACCCTCGCCGAGCGTTCTACCTTTAACGGTGGGGGGGGGGGTCCAAAATCAGAGATAACGAAGGCACACATCTAAACGGCTAAGGCGCGAACGCTTTCATCAATGGCTGAGATTGAATTCTGGACCCCCCGACCATTCTTCTTTTAATGGTGGGGGGGGGTATGGAATGTTGGTTAAATAACGCGCATAGATCTATGGTCCAAGGGAAAGCGCGCTGATGGATGGCTCATATTGTTCTTTGGACCCCCCCGACCATTTTGTTTTTAATGGAGGGGGAGGGGTCTAGAGTGGATCATTTTCTGGAAGGTCGCTTATCTCTACGTGGAAAGAATCCATTGGCTATGGATCCCACTGCCTCTCACAGTATGACATACCCTCCCACCCCATGACATCATTTTCCACGTTCTCCCCTAAAGATCATATCTCATTACCCTGTCAGTACTCTCACCCTGTTACAAGTCCCTTCACCATGATCAAGTCCCAATCAATACCTTCCACGTCACCCAACTGTATTCTTCAGTCATTATCACCTGCCATCTCATGCTCTAAACAACCCATTGGCCCTTTATTACTGGCTAACTTATTTGTTAAACTATTGACCTGTCTCTCACACCCAACGGGTATCTGTTTTCTCAAAACTCCATTCACCCTTCATTCCCTCATCATTTACCCTGTCGTCGCACCAGAGAATTTTCCCCGTTTTCCTCTCCGTTACAGTCAATCGCCCAAAGCCACAGTCATCCCCGCTAACCAATTTTTTTTACTTACAGGTATTGCTACAGTGATGGCTCCAAAATCAAATAAAACAGAGGCCGAGGTAAATCCTTTCCTCCCACCTCCTGTCAACCTCGATAGGATCCCTCTAGCTAACAAACACCATTTAATTGCTAAAGGACATTGTCATGGCTAAAGGACATTGTCTTGGACCAAAGTGATGAAATTGGGCCCTGGGAGTCAAACCTTCCCCTGTATCATTTTCCCCAGGTTCATCTCATCCGTCTCATCATTCAATCTTGAAATTATCACAGACCTGATCAGAAATTATCATTCCCCCAAAGAGCTCAGATTTTTGAGATTTTTCTCCCATATGTCGCTCAGCTCCCCACTACAAATCCCTTGTATCCTTCCTCCCTGTTCTTAGTGAAGGGAAACCAGGTCATCTAGTCACTCTGTGCCCTGCTTGGGTATTTTTTAGATCAATGGGTGGATGAACCCATATTGGGTTTTCTGTCCAACTTTTCCACAGATGAGAAACCCACCACTCAGTTCAACCATAACACCTTCCTGGAAGACAACATTCATGGGAAATTCTCAAATTTCTCAATAGAAGGCATGTTTTGATATTCCTCAATACTGGCTTACATGTTCATATTCTTTCAAGT
>ML811743.1:183317-198148 GCA_009831015.1 Picea engelmannii
TAAACGGCTAAGGCGCGAACGCTTTCATCAATGGCTGAGATTGAATTCTGGACCCCCCGACCATTCTTCTTTTAATGGTGGGGGGGGTATGGAATGTTGGTTAAATAACGCGCATAGATCTACGGTCCAAGGGAAAGCACGCTGATGGATGGCTCATATTGTTCTTTGGACCCCCCCGACCATTTTGTTTTTAATGGAGGGGGAGGGGTCTAGAGTGGATCATTTTCTGGAAGGCCGCTTATCTCTACGTGGAAAGAATCCATTGGCTATGGATCCCACTGCCTCTCACAGTATGACATACCCTCCCACCCCATGACATCATTTTCCACGTTCTCCCCTAAATATCATATCTCATTACCCTGTCAGTACTCTCACCCTGTTACAAGTCCCTTCACCATGATCAAGTCCCAATCAATACCTTCCACGTCACCCAACTGTATTCTTCAGTCATTGTCACCTGCCATCTCATGCTCTAAACAACCCATTGGCCCTTTATTACTGGCTAACTTATTTGTTAAACTGTTGACCTGTCTCTCACACCCAACGGGTATCTGTTTGCTCAAAACTCCATTCACCCTTCATTCCCTCATCATTTACCCTGTCGTCGCACTAGAGAATTTTCCCCATTTTCCTCTCCGTTATAGTCAATCGCCCAAAGCCACAGTCATCCCCGCTAACCAATTTTTTTTACTTACAGGTATTGCTACAGTGATGGCTCCAAAATAAAATAAAACAGAGGCCGAGGTAAATCCTTTCCTCCCACCTCCTGTCAACCTCGATAGGATCCCTCTAGCTAACAAAGACCATTTAATTGCTAAAGGACATTGTCATGGCTAAAGGACATTGTCTTGGACCAAAGTGATGAAATTGGGCCCTGGGAGTCAAACCTTCCCCTGTATCGTTTTCCCCAGGTTCATCTCATCCGTCTCATCGTTCAATCTTGAAATTATCACAGACCTGATCAGAAATTATCATTCTCCCAAAGAGCTCAGATTTTCGAGATTTTTCTCCCATATGTCGCTCAGCTCCCCACTACAAATCCCCTGTATCCTTCCTCCCTGTTCTTAGTGAAGGGAAACCAGGTCATCTAGTCACTCTGTGCCCTACTTGGGTATTTTTTAGATCAATGGGTGGATGAACCCATATTGGGTTTTCTGTCCAACTTCTCCACAGATGAGAAACCCACCACTCAGTTCAACCATAACACCTTCCTGGAAGACAACATTCATGGGAAATTCTCAAATTTCTCAATAGAAGGCATGTTTTGATATTCCTCAATACTGGCTTACATGTTCATATTCTTTCAAGTGGACAAATTCTCCTTTTTAATGCAGAAGATGGACAAGGATGGGAGGCCACAGGCGGTGACAGTGTGGACTCGCTGCTTAGACACAACTCTACAGAATTTAGCTTCAAACAATTTATCGAGCAGTTCTACCATCCCATGGTGAGCATGCTCAGTGGCAGATCTGAGTTGAGAATAAATGAGGAAATTTAGAGGATCTTACACCTTTCATACCTTGCAAAAATGGGAGACTGGTACTTGTACTAGGACCACACAAAGATCAGAGTGTATGTGTGTGAATTGGCTCCATACAAGTTACCCAAGTATCTACCCATGAGGATATTTTCCCTGGAGTACATAAGGAAAATGATCAACTCAGACAACATGCATTTTGTGTCTCTGAAAAAGAAGAAACAACTTAGGATAAAAGGTAAATAGGATCATTCATCTGCAATAGCCGAGGCACTAGGGAGGAAGTAGATAGACTGTTAAAGGAGATGAATTTTTTTGTTAGATTCATATGGAATTATGACCCTTGCGGGATAATTTCAGAGATGAGGATTAAAACTAAGAATATCCCATATGTTCATACATCTAGGCCTGAGCTAGAGAAGTTCACCAACCAGATGGAATGGGAGCCAAACACTCTGGTTGAGACAGAACAACATGACCTTTAGGTCTCATAGACGACTACACCATAGGTTCCCAAGGAGAAAAGGCCCAAGAAGGATACTTCACCTTCCATCACTGAAGTATCGTTTGAAGAGTTCCAATTACACACCAAGAGGCCAAAAACTAGTCAAGCATGTGACACGCCTGGTGAGAGGGGAATTCAATCCACTACCACTATAGAGGTTGATCAGTCGCTCCTTAGGACAAGAAGCAAATAAATCATGACTACAGTGTTGCCCAAGAATCCTACAGATACTCCACCAGTCAACCAGCCGAGCAAAACAGGACCAAAATTGAGTATTTTTGAGAAGTATGATCTGATAAAAAAGAAAAATCAAACGCTGACCAGCAACAGATATGCTAAGTTATGGAAGAAAACATCAACTGCACAACACATATTGTTGTCTGCATTCGACACTGAGAAGCATAGAATGCACATGGCGTTTCTGCAAGCACAGGTGCCAGACCTGAAATTAATCACCGATTACAAAAGGGAAACATTTGAAATTCAGACTAAAGATGTGCATCCAGCTGATCAAATGGATCTGCAAAGGAAAACTGGAGAAATGGTTTTCTCCACATTGGAAAATGCTTCTACTTCTGCCTCCAAGTTACAGGTATCTCTGAGCAATGTCTAGACACAGCTGAAGTTGGAAAAAATATCATCCTTTGCCAAGGATAACATGATTAAGACATTGGAAGAATTGGTCCTCAAGATCAGATATGATCCCTCGAATGTGAAAGAAGTTGAGGAGATGCTCAAAAAGAAAATTTTCGATATAGCATATCTGAGGAAACAGTTGAAATTGCCACCAACAGAAGATTCCCAAGAAAAGGAAATAACAGAGATAAAAGGGGAAAAGGATGAGATGCTCAAACTGATTATGAAGAAGAATACACAGTTGAAGAAAATGGAAGAAGAACTGGAAAATATAGTGAAAGAGAAGGAACATTCAAAGCCCATGGAAATCATTCCATTGAGCGCAGTTCCACTCACAGGAGTGAGCACAGTGTCTGTAGCAGAAATTCCCTCGAAAACTCCACTGATAGCTTTGGAGAAAATAGTTGAACTGGATAAATACATGGAAGAGATGAATTTGTAAGAGACAGAGATCAACAGACTTAAAAAGGAGATTGAGAACCTTCAGGAACTCAAATATTCCTTCCAAACCAGCTACTCCAAGGAGAAACAAAGTTCATACAAGCTTACAAAGGAATTGCAAGAGCTTCAAAAGAAAACAGTGGTAGGAAAAACACTTGTTGAGGTCAAAGAAAGTATCTGGATGGATATCACCAAGTCCATGAATGAAATATGGCCGATGATACAAATCATTTTCGAGAAAAACGATTTGGTGCAAAGAAGTCAATAGGCTATCGATAAGATAAGAGTAGAACTGGGAGAGATGCCCACAGAAGCTACTGAGATCATCAAATTTCTGAATTCCAAAACCAGAAAGGAGCTAGAGGATTTGAAGATTGAAGATAGGATAGAGACCATCCTTGAGGTCAAGAGGGTCCTGACCAAGAGAGGATTGATTCTACAGCTGGAGGAAAAGGTCCAAACCATGGACGTAGGAGTGAAAATATTTTTCAGCAAGATCGAAGCTCTGCAGAAGAAAGGCCTTCCTGATTTGAGAGTTATAAATGACAAGTTAATGACGCTTGCCGATTACAAAAATAAACTAGACACTGTGGCTAAGGATAGCTCAAAATTATTAGGAATACAAGGTAGTATCACGGGCAAGGCATTCTTAGATGCTTTACAGTTAGACACGAGTATACAGCATGAGATCTCGTACATCTTCATCATCAAGCCAACTTTTTCCAAATACACAGAGATGGATGAAGTATACCGAAGATTACTCAAAGTCATCATTCCTAGTCACCTTCGATGGGAAGAGATTTGCAATCTAATCGAGTATTTGATGAGGTGTCCAGGCCTAGTCAGCTATCCAGTCAAATGAGGTCGTGCAAAGGCCTCACCAAGAGTTCACCCCAGAAATCAACATGAAGTTTCAACACATCATCAAGCAGTTTCTTAAATTTTTGTACCTTGTTAAGTTAGTTAGCTAAATTTAGATTTTCCATGTCCTGATCTTTAATGACAGGATCATATGTAATTTTGATTATAAATACTTCAAACTTTGAAGTACTGAGGGTTGATATTTACGCTCTGCAAGCTACAAAGGCTGTAATTTTTATCAAGAGATCTTACAGTAATACAAAGAGACGTTTCACAGGATTCTTGCGTGCTATTCATTGGTGATGTTTTCTCTTCTATGTTGAATGTTCTTCTAACTCAGTTGTCATATTGTTTTCCAATCTAATCTTTTTAAAGTAACGCATGTTGCAGGATTTATCTTTGTATACCCTGTTTTCCGACTTTGAAAGGTTTTAATGTTTATCTTCTGATATTACAATGAATAAATTCTTAAATGCTTCTTCATTTTAATTGATATTCTCATATTTTCTGCTATTCATCACTTTATTTCTAAAGAATCCAATGAATGCATTATCTTGCCCTGTGAAAAGAATCCTGTGTTTCTGTCTAGATTTCTATATTTATAATACAGACCCCATAGCCCAATGGAAGCGTAAACCCTTTTCAGCCAACTTAACAAAAACAACAACAAACCTTTTCAATCTTATCTTTTTTAACTAGCCTAATATCTTAAATTTAAAACAGAGCTAAATCATATAGAGAGATCCCTCTCTAAAGTTGGTAGGGCTAGATTGCAGTTTCGAAGTGGTTGGATAAAGTTACCTTTTGTAAATTTCTTCTACCCTGACAACCTCTGAGAATTTACAGAGCGATAACACATTGGATGCAACATTTTGACATATCCAAATTGAAAAATTTCGCAACATCTATGAGGGTGTAAAAGCTAATGCAATGAGGGTCTTCCCACATAATTTAAGGAACTCCTAAAAAACATCATGCCATATCTATGAGGAAAAAAACCATTCTACATAGAAATGTCGGTTAAATGAAAAAAATAATATGAATATCCATTCATTATACCACATGCAGATGGATGATGAGAATGTCAACCAAGGGAATGGAAATGGATACAAAGGTAGAGGCCATGGTTGTTATCAAGGAATAGGTGGATACAGAGGATGAGGACAACCAAGGAGAGGATGTGGTTGAGGTCATTATTATTTCTGTAATTGTTAGAAGGAAGACCACATAACCCCTAATTTCCCCATAAAAGACAAACCTGATATCAAGTTCTGTAATATATGTGGAGTGGGTGACAACTCACTTGAGGATTGTGTGATTGTATTAGAGAAAGTGATGAACAAGACAAACATGAACCTTGTTCATATAGTGCAAAAGAAATAAATTCTAAATTCAAAAAATATCCACATAGTAAAAATATCATGAGTGGGGGAAGACATCTATATAGATCCACTATCCCGACAAATGGGATACCAAAAAACATATCCCATCCTTGAACATGAGAAAAAAATAATACAAGAAGCAATGAAGTTATTTAAAAATATCAACCAATATAAATCAAATAGAAATAGGGAAGGATAATCAAGCATTCTAGATGCTTCTCTAGAAGAATTTCTCCAATTGTGAAAATAAAAACAGACTATCGATCACCTTATCTACCTACCGAACATTCTAGGAGAATATAGAGAAGATCAAAGATTGTACAAAAATATTCGTCACTTGTCACGAGAGAGGCATACAAATGAATTCGACCTACAATTCAACCTAAAAATTTATGGACACATGATTAAACAAGTTTTATTTGACTTTGTATCACAAGTAAATATCCTCCCTATAGAAACATGGATTCAAATTGGAAAACCTCCACTAGTTCCAACAATGAAATTCTTAAAACTAGTAGATCAAAGGTTCATTGAACCAATTGGCACACTCAAAAGTGTCATAACTTCCATAATGGGGATTCCAACAAGATTCAAATTTGAATTCATTAATATAGTTGAAGGAATTCCAGCATATCATGCACTAGTCGAAACAAACATAGTTACCAACTTAACGAGAACTATACAAAGTTCTCATTTTTTGGGGGGGGCATTTTTTTTCCCCATTTTTAAAAATGGTTTTACCAGTAGCACCCCCCTTTGGTTTTAGGTGGTTTTTTGATATTTAAAATTTTTCGATCCACAATGTTTCCACATTAATTTTTTAAATGCTTATTTTTCATCTATTTTCAAATTTTTCAATTTTTTTTTTATTCAACGATGTTTTTAGTCATTTTTTCATGCTTCTTTCAATATTAAAAATAATTTTTACCATTTACTTTTTTGAAGTTGCGATTTTTCATATAATGTTGTGTCCTTAATTAATTTATTGGTCCATACTTTTTAAATATAGTGGAAAACATCATTTTTAACACATTGTTTACCTTTACTTCAATACATCCAAACAAATGTAGTTAAATAACATTATTTTTGAATATTTAACAAATTAATACACATTTTATAGACATACATAATAAAAAAACCTATACATTTTGGTACATATTCCTTAAAATAGCATGTCAAACAAAGCATTTTTATGGACATAATTGAACCAAAAAAAGTCAAAATTTTATAAAAAAAAATCATTTTCTTTCATATTTTTATACATTTGAAGTAAAAAATGACAACATTTAATAAAAAATTTCAATGTATAGTGAGTCACATACAAATAAAATGAAAAATAAAAAAATAAAAAGATTCATCACAAAACAACAATAGATACATCTTTATTCTTATTTTAAAATCTAAAAGTCAGAACATTACAGTTATAACTCATCAAAAAATTGCAAAATTTAGCATCGTCTTCAAGGAAATCTTAAAAATAATAAACAATAACATATATACCAAATTAATCATTCTCAATAGACACATTATGATCTTCTTCGACGTCATTTGTGCTTCTATTGTGTCATTTTGTTCTTCCATTGACTCTTTGATATTTGCAAGTTCTCCAAAGTGATCATTTCCAACCATTCCTCCTAATGGTACTTGAGGTTCCTTTTATAATTTTACCACCTTTGATTCACTAAAGTATCCTTTCCTCAAGCCAACTTCTTTCATTTCATTTGGAAGAGCTGGAATAACATTAATTCTTTGTTGAATAAAATTGCACTGCATTGGGTCACTTTCAATGGCTATGCAATTCCTTCATTTTTGTAAGAAACACACTAATGTTGTACATAATAACCAAATAAAAATAAAATAATGAAGTTAGATACTTTAAAAATACATAAATTAAAAATAATATAAGATTGAAGTATGGTTTCATAAATATTAGATCATAATTCTTACCTGAACTCGAGAAAAAATCCAAAACCCAATCTCCTTCATTTGAAAATGTATTTATAAGATAATTAATTAATTATTGTGGTTTTTGATAAATATTAACCATCTCTCATTTCAAATATTTCTTCTCATATGTTATATTTCTAACCACAACATTGTATACCAATATACTACTAGGCGTCTCTCCATCCTTTGCATTGACACGAATAAAATTATAAGAATCATGTTTTGTCCAGGTCACAAGATGTATACTCTCAAAATCACGTTTACATGATTCTGTATTGGAGCTCTAAATATTAGGCTTGTGTCTGTAATATAAATAAGTGCAAATTCAATTAACTTGTGAATTAATAAAAAAAAAATATAATCTTAATTGTTAAACATACACTTTCAATATCTTACCAAATAAACTACATCCTTATATTTTCTTTCCCCTTGAATATTGATTGTATTAATCCTTGTTGTGTGTCTAAATAAAATACTAGAAATATCCAAAATGGTGATATTGTAACTTCTGTAAATCCCATAACCTCTTTATTGAAAGATTGGTAAGGATAAGCCTCAGTATCATATCCAATGTTTTGGATATTATAACCATGAGGGATATCCACAATAACTAGGGAGTATTGTTTTTAGGAAAAATATTTAGAAGTTGCTCACAATCACCTAATATCACTTTATATTGAACAGTGTCGAGCCTATTCCAAATGTAGTTATCAAGGGTGTCATCAAGTTGAACATTTTGAACATGTCTCCTTCTTTCACTTTCAAACTTGGATTTTTGAATAAAAGTTTTTAAAGTTTCATGTACTCCATGTCCATTATTCTTTGGCATCTTTAATGAAACAAAAAAACATATAGTTATATGTCTATAACTATTAAAATATAAATAAATTAACTTACAAATGAATAATATGAATATAATAAATCAACATACCTTTTTGAATGCAACAAAAAATTGTTTCAATACTACGGAAGAGATTTAATATGGATAGTTGAGTTTAACATCCTCCCAACTTTCTTCATTCAACATACTGACTATTTCCTCTTGTATTTTCATATACACTTTGTGACTAAAAAATAATAATAATATTATAATGTTATATATAAAAAAATACTTAGAACATTGATATGTTAAACTAGAAAAGTTAATTTTCTTGTCCTAGCATAAATAAAAATAACTCAACAAACTTACTTTTTAAATTCAACACACATTTCTTCGATTGACAATTCTCCCGACATAACACATGATAATATAGTTATGATAAGTTTATCATTATTCACTCCTTATATTGATCTCCAAGGTGTTATAGTCATATCATTTGGAATATGTTTTATGTCATGACCTATCTTTCTTGTGCCACATATCAATGGTTTAGCCTTCTTAAATCTTTGATTTTTTATACTAATATTTTCCCATAGGGTGAAGATCTCATCTATCAAATCCCATATTTGTCCAGTTCTAAATCCCAATTGAAAATAACTATCCACAACTCTAAATATATCACTTCCTTTGCGATTTTTTTCTTTTGTATTTTCATCATCAAGTGGGAATCCTATGTCCATACAACATTGCTTCTGGAACTTGACATCAACATTTTATCTCTTCCCACGACATATTTTAGAAAACTCAATATGGATAAATATCACCCATTGAATTAAATTCATAGATATTATATACTTATTTACTTTGTTATGATCCCATGTCGATAACTTTTCTTCTAAATCTGTTAAACCGACATAAATTATGCATTTGACTATCTAAAAAAGAGGATTATTGGGATATTCTTGCATCAATTCTCTTCTATCCTTTGCAGAATGACTTCCTCCAATCACATAATATTTGTAGTCAAAAGATTTTGATCTATAAAATTCTTCCCTCGTAGGAATGTCGATTGGGTCAAAAAGAACGAGGTAGTCAACCACATGTGCATATGGATTGTACCCAATCAATGCTTTCAAATTGTGAATATGCAAGCGATGTGGATTTCTAATTTGATATTTTTCTTTCCATTCTATGGGTTTATAAAGTTGTTTCACATTCAACTAAAATGTGTGGCCATCATCAACTAAGTTCACCGTCCTCATTCTATTTCGAATGGATTTTTGTACTATTTTCATAATACCATCTTCTAGATCATCACCTGGTGTTATTATTTCTCTGCTACCTTTAGGACTTTCACTATAATACTCCGAGATAATGATGGCTTCTTGAACATCATCAAAAATTGTTTCCTTCCTCTTATGATTTAAATGTGTTTCATGTAAATCAATGATTTCTTTATAATCAATAGGAATGGACTCATACTCAACCATCACTTTTTTGTATTTATCATTTTTATTCTTTTTGTGAGGAGTGATAACGTCATTGGGACTAATATCAACAAAATATTCATTTGGAGTTTCCTCATTTTCAAATGTAACCCTTTTAGGATTTCTAAAATGAGGATTTTTCTTTCTTCTTTCATGTTCTTCTCTATCTACTCTTGCATGTTCAACCTCTGTTACTTTTTGTTTCTTTTTCCTTCTTTCTTCTGTCTTTTCAATATGAAAAGTGTTGATGACATCCATGATATTATTCTCTGTAGAGTAAATCCCCACTAACATATGTGAAAGTCGTATAGAAAAATCCTGTAAAAATAAAATATAACATTTTCATTTTAAATAAAATTAAAACATTACCACGATATTAAAAATAATAAACGACAAAAAAGTAAAAATAAAAAACTTACACTGTCTTTCTCAATGTCATCAACAATGGATGCACATAATTTTGAAAAACATTCCTTCTTGTTGTAATTTCTCAATTTGAAACAATATATATACTTGATATAAGTTTTTCCTTGTTTGACAAGTGAATAAACAATATATGTGGTTGGCACCAAACATATATCTCATAACAAGCCAAGTGCCTGATAATTTCCTTGGATATGTTCTAATTCGACACAATACAAATATATATGATCTCCATTGTTTCCTTTCTTGTCTTTAACAAACCAAGAATATTCCAGTTTGTTTTCACCTTTCATATATTTCCACTCTCTAACATTCTTCATTTCCCTTGATAGCTCAAGTGTTATGTTATAATTTTGTTGCCTAGAATTCATGGAGGTTCCAGTTCTAATTTTGGATGTTATTATTGAAGGTCGTGATCCAGATATATTCATAAATAATATCTTTCCTGCCATTTTCCCTATAAGATAAAAAAATAAAATCATGCCTTTTACATTATAGTAAACTAAAAAAAAAACATTGAATATAAGAACTAATTTAAAAAAAAATAAAAATTGAGCCATATTTAAATTTTTTTGACCCATACAGTTATTAGGCTTATTTCAAGACCATTTCATGGCCATGGCGGGTTGGGTTGATTCTCGACATTTCTCTAGCCTAACCATCTCCTTGGCCAAGTCGTGGGTATGCCCATGGGGTTGGCCCCCATGACCAAGTCACAGTCCAGGTTCCCGTAACTATCAGTGTGTGTCTAGATAACTCTAGACCACCACTATGGGACATTGTTTCTCCTCCAGTATGGATTATTTGAGTTATAAAAATTATATCATGTGTAAATTATCATTCATTCATTTGGTTAATGCAAATTATATGTTCTCACTCTCTCGTTTCTCTCTTCTCTCATTTTTCTACAAACTGTGTATGTCATTTTCTAGCTAGATCTTATCTGTGCAAGATCATTCACATTTACATGGTATCATAGCAAAAGGATTTCTAGGAAAAATACACACTGTATTATTTTTGCAGGTACCGAAGACAGAAGACAACGGGAAAAATGGAATTTCCAAAATAATTCATTCTTACACCATACAATTTATTTGCATGGAAGGAAAATATGGTAGTGCATATTCTAAGGAAAGGATTATATAGGTTAACCATGAACACAGAGACCGAACCCACATCAACCATATAAAAATCCAAGTATATGAATCGAATGGATGAAGTGTTTGGAACTATTTGCAGTCTTATTTATTTTGAGCTCCTCTTTCACATATCCTCGTGTAAAACCCCTATTGAAGCCTGGACCACCATAGAATATATTTTTGGAAAATTGGACGAGATGAGGGGACACATGCTTGAGGTGGAATTTCTCACTTTGGATCAAAAAACCTTCGACAATCTCAAATATTTCTTTACCAAATATAAGGATTTTTTTCGCAACGCAAGGCTTGTTGGGTTGATATTTTTGAGGAGAAGCAAACAGTTCTTACCATTCTCTCCAAATTTGGTCAGTAATACTCAGTGTTTTTATCCACATTTCATTTAGTTAGGCTCACCTTTGGAGATACCTGGACCATGCCCTCTCTTGAGGCCTTTATCTTATCTCTGATGCAAGAGAATACTAATTTCATCAATATGGGAAAAATCAAAGGCTCAAAGTCACATGCACTTGTTGTCCACGATGGTAGAAATTACCAAAATCAGAAATATAAACATAAATAAAAAGGGAAGGGACATCCAAATACAAATAAGGAATAGTACTCAAAACCCTTCAACAATTTCTTTGGATACAAAGGTGGAAAGGGAAGAAAAGGGAAAAAATTCACTTACTTCCATAAAATATTCCATCCATAATCTGCATGTATGCAAAAACAAATAGATCAAATGACCCAAATACTTCAACAAAACAACCTTGGATATAGCATCCCCTAGGGTTCCAAGAAGAAGAAGCTATAAGATCAAAATCTCAAGAAACAAAATTCTAGCCATGCTTTGATTTCTATCAACTCCTCTCCCGATGATTGGATTGTAGATTCAGAGGAATCATACCACATGGACACCACAAAAAGAGTATACTCTTCATTGGATGCATGCAAAGGTCCTCCTATTTTGATGAGATACAACTCTCCAGTCAAGGTCACTAGCAAATGAAGAATTTAAATCACAAAGACAAAACTTTGATAATGTGCTACACGTTCCAAAACTTTATGTCAATATTCTCTCCATGTATTAGATGAAAAAATATGACACCATAAAGAGAGTTGTATTCACACATGATGTTGTGGATATCTATGATATGGAAACCAATTCCAAGGTTGTTACCGGTAAGGTAAATCATCAATCCAGACTCTACACATTTTCTGAATTTATTGAACCAAATTCTGCATTACTGCTTACCCATGTTGATGAAAGCAGAAGTATATGGCATGAAAGGTTCAGGCATTTAAATTTCATATATATGCAACAACTTATCAAGAAAGGAATGTTTGATGGTCTACCTAACATCCACTTCTCCAAAATAATTTGTGAGGGATTTGTTCTTGAAAAACACCCTCAAGAGAAATTTGACAAAGGAAAGACTCGGAATGCCTCCTTTCTTTTATATCTGATCCATAGTGATCTAATGGGCCCTTTTTTGCATCCATGAATTAATAAATAAAGTTACATGATCTTTTTTTTTGTATGATTTCTCACACTTCACACAGACTTTCTTTCTAAGGAAAAAATCATAGGTCTTTCAACACCTCAAAGATTTAAAAGCCCTTGTTGAAACATATTTAATAAAGAAGATCAAATACATCCAAGCAGATAATGGGGGGTAGTATGTCAACCATGAGATACATAATTTGTTTATTGAGATTAGGATTCAGTTGCAGCACACGGTTCCATATACTCTGCAGAAAAATGAAGTTGTTGAGTGGAAAAATAGATCTCTAAAAGAGATGGCATCTTGCATGCTACATGCAAAGTCACTTCCATAAATATTATGGGCTAAAGAAATTAATTGTGAAACCTAAATCCAAAACAAATAACCCCATATATGTGTCAATAATAAGACCCCCTACGAGGCTTGGAGCGGCCTCAAACCAGAAGTGACCCACTTTCATATATTCATTTCTCATGCATGGCCCAAGATTCTCTCTAAGAAGAGGAAGGCACTTGATCCATAGAGCATAGAGTGTATTGGATACTTCGATGTTATGAAGGGATATATAATAATTGATATCTCCTCAAACCGACTCATAATTGAGCATAGTGTCCAATTCGAGTAAAGTATCTCGCAGGTAACTCAGAAGCCACATGCAAAGACTTGTGTTCTTCCATATATCAAAGATGATGGGAATGCACATGAAAAATCTTATTCATATGAGAGTTATGATTTATAGGATTCAGATGATTCAGATACCAAGTTAGTACAGTCAGATGCAGAGTTAGTGCATGCATATGCATATGCAAATCCAAAGAAGAGGCCCAAGTGGGCCAAGACAACTCTTCAGGATGTCAGAGATCTTGTTGGGGATCCAGTTGATACTAGGAGGAATCGATATGATTTCGAGGAGCCTCCTCTTTCACTCACTGCCACTGAATTGATGCCACGCATGCTTATTTTCTTGGTTCAGTATTCATATCCATAGTGCTATGGTGAGGCTATTGAAAATACCTTTTGGGAATCCACCATGAAGGCGTAGTACAACTCCCTCCTCGAGAAACAGACTTGGGATCGGTTTCCACTTCCTTAAGGAAATAAACTTGTCAGGTGCAGATGGGCTTACAAGAAGAAGAGCGCAGTGGATGGACATGTTAGAAGATACAAAGTGAGGCTAGTTTCCAAAGGATTTCAGCAAGTGCATGACATTGACTATGATGAGACCTTTGCTCCAGTAGAGAATATGGATTCAACATGTTTGGAAATTTCCATTGCGGAAGCCAAGGGATGGGAAGTCCATCATATGGATGTGAAGAATTCATTTCTTCATGGTGACCTCTTTAAGGAGATCTATATGGGTCAACCCCAGGAATTTGTGAGGGATTCATCTTTGGTCTATCAACTGAAGAAGTCTCTTTATTGACTCAAGTAGGCCCCGAGAGCATGGTATGCCAAGATGGAATCCTACCTGTTTTATTAGAACTTTGTACATTGTAATTCAGACCCGAATGTTTAGATGCTCAGGATGAAAGATTCACTTCTACTCCTAGTTCTGTATGTTGATGATTTCTTGATCATCGATTGCTTGACATCAACGATTGGTGTAGTCAAGAGGATTATGCATGACATGTTCTTGATGATGGAAATGTGTCCGCTACATTTCTTCCTTGGACTCGAGATCAGTCAAGATGCATTAGGATTCAAACTATCTTAGGCCAAGTATGGACAATATCTCCTTGAGATATTTTACATGACATAATGCAAGTCTTCCCTGACTCCTTTCCTTTCAAGAGTCAGACTTGAGGATGGTTGGGACACTCCACTAGTGGAAAAAAAACTATACATACAACTAGTGGGGAGGTTGTTGTGTCTCACACACTCCATACCATACCTCTCCTATGGATTTAGAGAAGTCTCTGGGTTCATGCAGGAGCCGCAAGCACTACATTGGAAGGTTGCAAAGTGTATCCATCGATACATACATGGCACCATCACCTTAGAGATTCACTATGTAGAATAATATACAATGGACCACATTAGGTTCACTGATTCTAACTGGGTTGACGATAAAATTGATCGCAATTCCACTTCTGGTTACCCACTCAGTTTGGGTTTTGAGCCCATCTATTGGTCAAGCAAGAACTAGGTTGCTATTTCTCTATCTTCAGCTAAGGAATAATACAGAGGGGAAGTTAACATAACCATTCA
>ML811743.1:259522-272191 GCA_009831015.1 Picea engelmannii
GAGTCAATAGCACCTGTATATAGCAATAGTAAAACATCATGTCATCAATCATGACGCATCATCATCAAGGTTAAGTGGTTCATCATCATAAAAATCCAGATCACTTGCGAGCAAGTGTCCTCAAGGAATAAGTTTTGTCAGTGTGCCAGAGCGGGATGTTACAAAGGAGGAATCTATAAAAGTAAAAAAACAAGAAACATATCAAAAGGAATACTTCTCATGTCACAATAGACTTGAGTATGGAAACACCTTCAATGGTTATTGCTTCTCTTGTAAAAAAATTGGTTAGAAAGCATTGGAATAAAAGAGTCTTGAAAATAAAAATTCAGGAAGGTCCAATAACTTAATGAGATGTTGGAGATGCAATTATGTTGGGAACACAACAAAGTTTTTTCATACCATGAGATGATACAACTATGATAAGTTTGGGCACAAATCCCAAGACTGTAGGAAATCAAGAAGAAAACCCATGAAAAATAATCCATACAAGTTAGGAAGGAAATCTAATGAACTTTGGAAGAAAACAAGAGAGGATAAATATTAAAGGAAAATTGTATAAAATAAAAGGTCATCAAACAAAGTTCCTTAAGGAAATATATGGAGAAGAAAATATGAAGCAAAAAACAAGAAATATGATGAAGATCCTGCACCTAAAAATGAATAAATTGATAGCAATAAATTGATGGTTGAAACTCCTAATAAGGAATGTGAAATTATGATCTTTGCATATGAAGAGGAACAATCTCAAGGAAGAATAATTTCTAAAGAAGAATATGAAGAAGATTATGGTGCACAAAACGGTGGTGATGATGATGAACTCTCAAAAGAAAATCAGTCTATAGAATAGTGTGATGAATAAATAAAATAATATATATAGAAGAAAGAAACAAAATGAGTTCAAAATATATAAAGACAGAGTATGAATAGAGAAAATTTATTAATGACATGAAAGAACAGTAAAGATATATTGGAATCAAATAACTAAAGAATATCAAGAAGAAGAATAAATATATCAAGAATATTAGTAAGATTCACACCCTTTTTGTTTATGACAAAGGAGAAGACAATAAAACCCTATTTGAACATAGAAATCCCAAGAGATTGAGATAAAAACTGGCATATTCATAGGGGGAGAAAAGAAATAAAAGTTTTCTTTCCTTTGTCATTGATGTCAAAAGAGGAGAGATAAACAATAAAAAAAAATTCCAAAATAAATGGGACAAAGACGAGGGGAGCATCACCTCAGGGGGAGAATCACTTCATAGGGAGCATCATCTCAAGGGGAGAAGAGAAATATTTCCTTTGTCATTGTTGTCAAAGGGGGAGATATAAAGTGTAAAACAAAGTCAACTCAAAGGACTAAAAGTACATAATACATTTCACATAGGAAATAATATTGTTCTAATAAGGTTTCCATCAATACCAAAGGGGGAGATTGTTGGCAATTTGGTTTTCCTTGATGTAAACTTTTATAAACAGGTGAAGTATCAGTTATTTATTGGTTTGAGAAGCATTTTCAATATTGGACATATTTTTATGAAGGTGACTTGAATGTCAAGCATTGTCAATATTGGACATAATGTTATGAAGGTTGGACATATTTTTATGAAGGTGACTTGAATGAAATCATTGTGAATATTCGACATATTGTTATGAAGGTGACTTGAATGTCAAGCATTGTCAATATTGGACATAATGTTATGAAGGTGAATTGAATATCAATACAAATATAATATTGACTAATATATTGTATGAGATTTATACACTCATCCTATATTGTATAAAGTTGATATTGTATCGTTAACATAAATGAACAAAAGGAGAAATTGTCTAGATAAAAAGGGTAAATGGATAATCCAATATGGATCGATACATATCAAAAATAAAGAAGTTAATAATACATGGTTCATTAAATGTGATCCAAAAAATATCAATTGAATAAGAGTCCAGAGATGAGACATGATTTCAATGGTGGATGTTTGGTGAGGAAGCATTTACCATCGAGTCACAATTCGATTTGATTCAAACAAAAATAAGGTCGACTATATGGAAGTCGATCAACTACAAGATGAGTCAAAGACAAGTTGACCGATTGCAATCCTACAGATTCACGGAAGTTGGATAATACAAGTTGATCGATTTCAAGACGATTCGAAGAGAATTTGACCAACTGAAGGTCAAAGTGGAAGGAAAATTGAGTCAGAAAATACAAGTTGGCCAACGCAAGTCAAGATGACCAAATTTGAATTTCTCAAGTCATTTTTCTTTCATGTCAAGATGACCAAAGTTGAATTTCTCAAGTCAGTTTTCTTCCAAGTCAAGTTGGTCCAAGAAATAAGTAACCTAAAGGTTGGAGTTGAAGAAAACTTAAATACAATTCGAGTCGAGGCTAAAGAAAGATGGGTCTACTAGAATTGAAATACTCAAGTCAAAATTTCTCCTAGTTGAGTCAACCAAGATGTTTGTCAGTCGAATCAGGAAGAAAATACAAAAAAGGTGAGACCAAGTCAAATATTTAGTGACTAGTAGTTGAGAGGGAACTGGTTTTAATATAACCATCATGTAAAATTTTTACAAGTTGATTTTAAATAATCACCAACAAAGGAGATATGTGGAGGTTGTTGGACAACTGAGAGGGGGGGTGAATCAATTGTCACCGTGCTTAAAAAATTATGCTTCTTTTAAAATATTTACAAGGCACTCAATGATGATAAAAATAATGCATGGAAATGAACAATGGCACATTCAACATCAGTCACATATATGAGAAAAACAGAGATAGATATTTCCCAAGGAAACCCATACAGGGTAAAAACCTCTTCTTCTTTATATGATAAGTATTATTTACATTCTTTACATTATCATACATTTGAGCACCAATGCATTGTCAGGCTACAACCTCTGTTTTGCAAGCTACAACTTGCTGAGAGCATCAACTCTCTACTTTTCTCTAGCACCCACTAGAAGGAAGCACCAACTCCCTGGTTTCTCTAGCACCAACTAGAAGGAAGCACCAACTCCCTGGTTTCTCTAGCACCAACTAGAAGGAAGCACCAACTCCCTGTGGTCAAGCCCCCACTTGAACCTCTAAGGAAACCAGTCCTCCCTAGCACCTCCCAACCTCCCCGGTTTCTAAATATGAAATACTAAAACCTATTACAGTGATATAGTGTTCAATAACAACTTACCAATCTCATCACTATTCTGCAAGATTTTTCTACTCAGACTTCCTCGCTGTCTTCCAGCATGCATCCACTGCCCATTCTGTTCTTCTGCTTTTATGCTCTGTGCGCCATGTCGATTCACTGCACAGTTCTTCTTCTGTTCTTTTTAGTTGCTGCACTCTGATCCTTCTTCATGCATGAATCACCTTCAACAACATCCACAACAATCCCAGCAACAACATCAACCCCATCTCTTCTTTGTACTGTGTATTTATAGATTTTGTGCACCTTGTGCATGCAATGCGTGCAATCCCTCTACATACTCACACTGCGTTGATATCCTCCACAACTCGAGTGCTATGTTTGATCATCATCGTGACTCTTCATATTCTCTGGTCGTTTTTCCACTCATTCAGCATCACTGTATGTTATGCTGAGATTCCTCAGCCTCTCTCACAGTTGAGACTCTTTGTCATCTCTGTGACAGTCGAGATCACCTTCTCTGTTCCAATTACAAGCTTCAATGCTCATACAGCTGTCAATCACCTCCACAAGCATCTTCATCCCTCTTGAAGACTCCCAGAAACTCTTCATCTCCTCTTTCAATCACCCTGAAGTGTATTTGAGTCCTCTGGAAGACACCATCAGTGGTTCTGGTAGTTACAATGTGACGTGCAATAGTATCCCTCCAATCTCCTTAAGTTTCATCTGCACCATTGTATTAGCTGTGATTTATGCGTTTCACACTTTCGCAATTTGGAGATTCTGCGATGAGGCATCTTGACTCTTCATGTTGCGAGCTCCGAAAAGGAGCTTGGCTACTCTATCTCCCTCCTCTACGTGACCACAGGCGGTGACCACCAGTTATAGCGATATTTCACCTTTTCGGTATTTCGACATTCTTATGATCCCATGTTTTGACACTCCCAGACGCGATCCGTGAAATTCTGAGGTGGAGCTTATCTACACTAGGTCCTTCCTCCACGTGAACACATGTGGTGACCATAGGCTGCGCTATAAGGCACTGCGAACTTATGGTCTTCATCGACCATGATCGATGGTCCACAATCTCGATGAATCAAAGGTCCAGATATTTTCACGATCTCGCATCTTGCGGTTCCTTAGATGTGGGTTCTTGTCACTCCAAGTCGTGATACGCAAAGCTCCGAGATGGAGCTTAGATCAACGGTCCACAATTTCGATGAATCTACAGTCCAGATCTCATCATGAATTCGCATCTCATGATTCCTTCGATGGAGGTCCTTGTCACGCCAAGTTGCAATAGGCAAAACTCCGAAATTAAGCTTAAATCAACAGTCCATGATCTCGATGAATCTACGGTTGTGATTAAATCATGATTTCGCATATCGCGATTTTAATGGTCATATTTCTTACCTCTCCAAGTCGCGAGTCGCGAAACTTGGAAATGGAGTCTCGGATCAAAAATCCCAATCAACACTTGATCTGACGGTCATCGGGAATTGTAAATGGGATCCAACGATAAAAAATGCTACTTCTCCTCCCATTCTTACTTTGTTCCGCTTACTCTGATCTTGCCATCGCTGATCTTTGGCATCGCTGATATTTTCCATCGTTGATCTTTGTCATCATTGATCTTTGCCATCGTTGTTCTTGCCATCAATGACAAGCTTACTCCCAGTTGTAAACCTTCCAGCAAAGGTCTATTTAGACATTCATGAAAAGGTAATATGTATTGAAGTCGATCTGGCATCCAACGATGAAAGGAAAATAGGTGCAAGTTTCCTTCAAATAACCGCTTATACCAACCACCTCACACACCTTCTGGGGAAATTTCTTTCTTGTTGGCTAATTAGACATGTTATGAAAAAAAATCATGTCGTAGAATTTTAAAATTTGTTTCCATCACTCTAGAATATTCATACAAAAATTGTTGTATAAATTGGTGTACGGAAATTAATTAATAAAAGTAACCATTTATGTTAATTAAATGAAGGGGTACAATGTTTCATTCCAAAAGGACACATTGTTTCAAGGTGACACCCTTTGGAGGACTATATAAGTAAAGGAATATGAAGGTAAGAGTGTGTCTTGGTGGATATATATATATATAATGGATTGAATGAAAGTTCATTCTATCAGCTTGGTGTTCATTTAGAAGTTGATTCTTGTCATGAGGATTGCATTTCTCACATCTCAGTTGGATCCGAGATCAACAAGATGGGTCTTTTTACGAGGGTTGGATTCCTCATTTCTCAGTTGGATATGAGAACTATGAGCCAGGTGTTGTATTAGAGAGTTGGATCTCTCATATTCAGTTAAAGTTGAAGATATTAAACTGATTGATTTTATATGTATGCATTCAAGTTAAATAAATAAAAGAATGATATTTTATCTACTTTATAGAATTTATGTTATACATGTTTATGAATAATTAATTGAATGACATATATCTTATTCAATTAATTTAGTTAACCTATAAAAGTGGGAGAAGTAGCCAAAACTTGCAGACACTAATTTACCCCCCTTCTTAGTGTCAATATGTACTTCAACAGTTGCATCCTCCAAAAACTCGCTCAAAAGTCAAGTCCTGACAACAAAACCATTTGTTGGTGTGGAATTGGAGACTAGGGTTCTTGATGGTTACCAACAAAGGTACCATTGTATTCTAGTTGCACTGACATATTCAACCTTCCGCAAGGGAAGGAGGTCTCACGTTCCACAAGACATATCCAAGACTTTGTGTGATAAGGTGAATTACAAAGGACAAATCATCATATCTAGAACATAATATCACAGTTCCATACTTATATGTAAAGATATCATAGCATCAAAAGCCTTAGATTGATACATATAGTGAATAGTGAGTGTTGTGCAACATTAAAGTAAAAACATACATTACAGAAGTTGATAAAAAAATAATGCAATTACTAAATACATAGCATGGGACAAAATACACAAGGAAGAGACAATATATTCATCCTCATAATGACAAATTTTAAGTTTCTCAATAATCCATCGTATATTCATAGCTTAGATTGTCATACACAGAGTTGTTCTTCGTATCAAGACTTATACAATAGGATTGATAATGAGATATCTGATATGGACTCTCACATTCTGCGTAGTTGTAGTTATTGCACAATAATTCTCAATAAAAACAAAGCTCAAAATCCCATAATAACATAGAAACAAACATAGAACCACTGCAAAACCCAGAACATAAACTTAGAATAGAACATAATAGAAATAAACAAAATTGAACCCTAACCTATTACATAACTCCATTCTTTATAAATTTTCGGTGGGACTTATTGGATTCTTGATTACACTATTATGCATCCTTATGGAATGTGCTCTAATGTTCCATATCTTCTCGCTTCTTCCTCCAATTGGCACATCACTTTTTTTCCTTGCTGGCGCACTGGAAGTTAGATTTCTATCGTTTGTATATAATGTTAATGTGCTATGGGGTTTGAAAAAATGGGTTCTTCAAAATGAAGGGCCCAACAATTAGAAAAATAAAACAACTTACCTTGATGATGGAGGGAAGGAAGACAAGATTCAAGGCATTTCAATAGTTGTAGTTGTCAGATAAATTTCATCCATGTAGCCCATATGGAAGAGGAAAATAGAGATAAATTTGAAAGTGTTTAATAACATAAGGTCTTGAAAGATTTTGAAGATGTTTTGGGGGAAATTCGAGGATTTCCACCAAAGAGAGACATTGACTTCTTTATTGATTTGGTGTCCAGATATTCCCTAGTGTCCAAGACACCTTAGAGAATGGACACACCATAATTGAAAGAGTTATAAATTTTTCTTGAAGAATTGTTAAACAAGGGTTATATATGCCCAAGTATGTCATCTTGGAGAGACCTATTTCATTTTGTGAAGAAACAATATGTAACCTTAAGGATATGTATTGATTTTCGAAAACTAAATAAGGTCACACTAAAGAAAAAATACTCTTTTCCAAGGATTTATGATCTTTTTGATCAACTGAAAGGTGTAAGAATTTTTTCCAAGACTGACTTAAGATCATATTATCATCGAGTGAGGTTAAAGGAAATGGATATCAGTAAGACAACATTCAGAAAATGATATGGGCATTATGAATTTATGATAGTTCCTTTTGGAATATCAAATTCCCCATCTTTTTTCATGTTTATGAATAATGGAATTTTCAAGGAATACCTAGACAAGTTTGTGATTGTGTTCCTCGATGATATAATAATATATTCAAGGATATAATAAGAACATGAGAAACATCTAAGAATGTTGTTGCAAGTTTTAAGAAAGCACAATTTGTATTCCAAACTAAGTAAGTGCATCTTTAATCAAAATGAGATTCACTACTTGGGGCACATTATATAAGAAAATGGGATAAGATTTGATCTAGAGAAGATATAGGCCATTAGAGGGTAGCTAGCACTAATAAATGTGACAAAGGTTAGATCATTTATAGGTCTTAGGATTGTTACCAAATATTCATAAAACACTTTTCAAATATTGTAGGCCCAATAACTTCTTTGCAAAATAATGGAGTGAAATTTCAATGGACTCCCAAATGTGAAGAAAGTTTTCAACAACTGAAAGATATTTTGACAAGTGCACCAATCTTAATGATTGTAGATCTAGATGAATATTTTGTAATTTGAAATGATTCATGCAAGGAATGGCTCATTGAATTTTTCACTCAAACAGAGCATGTGGTATGCTAAGAGTCTTGAAAATTAAAGGAGAATGAGAGAAATTATGCTACACGTGACTTGAAATCAACAACCATTGTACATGCATTAAGAATGTGTAGAGATTACCTTATCGAGAGAATATTTGACCTAAGGACAAACCACTATTGTTTGAAGCATTTGTTTGGAAAGACAACATTAAATTTCATACAAGCTAGATGGTTGGAATCTCTAAGTGAATATGAATTTGAAATTAATCATATAAAAGGAAAGGAAAATTAGGTGGTTGATGCACTCAACAGAAGAGCTAATGAAATGAATATTTCAATCATTGGCATGTTCAACACTGATTTAAAAGATAGAATTTTAGAGGTTGCAAATTCAGATCAACAATATTTAAAAATAAAAGAAACATTACAGAAACAAAATTTATAACATAAATTCAATTATTATGAACTGAAAGAGGATGGAATACTCATGTATAGAGGAAAAATATATGTATGAAATTATGGTGAATTGAATAATATAGTGTGGATGGAAATGCACAATGTGCAATATGATGGGCACCCAAGATATTATGAAAACATTGTAGTTGTAAGAAACCAATACGTTTAGCCCATGATGAAGAAATAAGTGGATAAATACATATCCAGGTGTCTAGAATGCCAAAAGATGAAAACATAGCATAGACATCCAATAGGGTTTCTACAACCATTTCCCAATTTAGAGTGGAAATGGGAAGTGGTTACAATTGATTTTATTACAAAGTTTCCAAAAATAGTGAAGCAACGTGAATTCATCATGGTGGTGGTAGATAAATTGACTAAGGAAACACATTTTATTCACATGAAGACAACACACAAGGCAAACAATATTACAGAGATCGACATGAAAGAGCTTTCCAGGCTACATGGGGTGCCTAAGGAAATAGTTTTAGATAGAGATCCAAAATTCACATATAATTTTTGGAATGGTTTGTTCATAGGCTTTGGGACAAACTTAAATATCAGTACAATGTACCTCCAAGATTCATATGGGAAAACAAAGAGGACTAAAAAAATCATTGAAGACATGTTCATAATGTATGTGATGGAACAACAATCAAAGTGGGAATATTATATCGTCTTAATAGAGTTTTCTTACAATAATGGGTATTAGGCCTCATTAAAAATGAGCCCATTTGAAGCATTGTATCAAAGGAAGTGTAATACACCAATGAGTTGGGATAACCCAATAGAAATAACTATCATTGGATCGGATTTGTTAAAGGAAATGGAATAGATGATGAAAAGGATCAAGAATAGTTTAAAGGATGTTGAGATAGGTAGAAAAGTTGTGCAGAAAAGAACATAGTTTTTAGATATTTTAAATTGTGATAGCATGTTTTTCTAAAATTGAAATTGTTAGGGTCCTAACCCGCACATAGGTAGAACAATATATTCGGATGCAATAAAGGTCAATATTAATAATTCCTTTCAATAAATAAAAATAAGTCGGATGTAAGAGGACCTAATAAAAGTTTCTGCTTCTAGAAGGATCTTCCTCTAGATGCTTTTTTTTAGTATAAATAGGAGTCGAGAGTATGAGAACCCTAGCTTGGATATTATTGTAATAGAGCTCTACTCAACTGGAGGTTTCCCCCTCGAAGAGGCCCATGAACATTGATTTCAGATTCAAAGTGTTATTTCTATTGTTATTGTTATATCATTTCAGTGTTATTGTGGTGAATGTTTCAGTTATATTGTTGTTATTCTTCCATTACTAGCATTTTGATTTTGTTTTGCATACATTTTATATCTGGTATATTACAAGTGGTATTAGAGAACTTTCCTCGGCAAAAAGTGTGGGTTAATTTTTTTTCCAGGGTAGAGACGTATTCTGGCGTCTTTAAGACATAAAGATCTATCATTACAAGCATAAACTTGTGGTTGAGGGATTCATACACGCAAGAAATACAAGTGGTACTTAAGCGCACATATGTTGGACACCCTTGTAACCCTTATTGGTATGCCTTCGAGTGGTAGTGCATCAGACATAACCTGTGTACGGATCAACATAGATTACCTTAAGCCCTCTTTAGATAAACCGATCGGTTGCCTGATTGTTATAGTGTCACCGAGAACAACACTCGAGAAGATACTCTCTAGTACCTAGGTAGTTGGGTACTACGGATAAGGGTACGGTCTATCCTCCTTAGTTAGTGCCCTGAGATATTGGGACAAGTACTACTATTGGAGCCCGCACGTATATCAAAGAGCTATAGCACAGGGAAAACCCTTGTCTGTATAACCCTTGAATACCTAACCCTTGGGGACAAAAACATAAACAAATTAAAATAGACAAGATCTATTGATGCACAACTATGTTCGGGTTGCCAATTAAATACACATTTATTTCTAGTTAAGCATTTGGGCATTTCCTCCCTGCAGTATTCTTCAAACCGGAGTATAAATCCATAAAAAAAAAAAGTCTGGAAATTTTTTCACCATTATTTTAGACCTATTCGATTGGATTCATCTCTTCGCCCTTATCAAATTCATCCATATCATTTTTTCGGTAAAATGTTTTTACCCCGACTGCCCCTTTTTAGTTTCCCCATCATCATGGCCCATACTCATAGCCAAGACTTGGAAGGTTGATTCAACACCTTGAAATCTGGACTCATTGAGACCCAACAAGAAGTGAAACAACGCAGTGCCAATGTTTCCTCCATCAATACAACCATGCATTCCTCAATGGGAGAAATCAAACAAGACTTCACCACCCATATTGAATCAGTCTTTTAGGCACTCTGCACCAAATTACATATCCCTACAGATAAACCTTCCTCTTCCTCACCCCCACATACTAAAGGTGACCATTCCTCTCATTCCCATACCTTGCAGAACCATCACTTTCAACGTGACCTACGCCTTCCATGGGTGGATGTGACCACATTTTATGGCTCGGACCCCACTGGTTGGGTAACCCAAATGTAGCATTACTTCTCTTTATAGAGAATTACATATGACTTTGCCAAACTCCGATATGGTGTTCTCCATATAGATCAAGAACGTTGGCAATGGTGGCAATGGAGAAAAAAATCGTGTCAAGGGTATATTGCTTGGACACAATTTGTGGCAGAGCTTTATGAATGCTTTGACAGTGACACCAACCATTTGGGTCGTTTGAAAAAGCTGAAACAATTAGGAATAGTTGAAGACTTTATAGTTTCCTTTGAGTGCCTAGATTTTAGAACAGAGGGCATGTTTGATGCCTTTTTCCAAGAGTGTTTTATCAACAGCCTTGAGGATGAAATTCGAGCCCATGTCCTCATGGCTCGGCCTGAGAGTTGGATGGAGGATACCAAAAGACATAAAGAATCACAACAGGTTGTATCTTCTCAAAACCGCAAACCCTCCTTCATCCCTCGCCCTAAACCAGTAAATCCCACTGCTGCCTCTGCTCCACTAAAGATCCAAAAATTGACCCAGGCTGAAATGGTTGAATGCCAACTCAAAGGCCTTTGTTATAAATATGATGAAAAATATTTCCCAGGCCACAAGTGTAAAGAACAAAATCTTTTTATGGCCATCTCCGAGGATATTTCGGAAGAAGATGAAGAAACTCCCTCTCTGTCTGAATCACCTGAATCCACTGACATAACCCCTCCCTTAAACCCTCCCAAAGTAGAACCGGTCATTTCCCTCAATGCTCTCACTGGCTTCTCCACTTCCCAAACCCTCAAGCTAATCGGTTACATCAAGCATCGGAAGGTCATCATTCTGGTTGATAGTTGTAGCACCCATAATTTTATTCATCACCACATTGCCCAAGAAACTCACTGCTACATCCATGCCGTCAATAATTTACAAATCATGATTGCCAATGGTGGTTCCATGAAATGTGGAGGGCATTGTGAAAATGTGCATCTCTAAATTGGTGACTACCACCTGAAATCCCATATGTTTTCTATCAACATGGGAGGTTGTGACATTGTGCTGGGTGCAGACTGGCTAACGAATTTGGGTCCCATTCTCATGGATTTAAAAGACTTAACCATGCAATTCGACTAGGAGGGCCACCAATATAAGTTCCAAGGCATCAACACTGGTTCACCTAAGATCATTAGTTTCCATCACATGGAAAATCTGCTCAAAAAGGGTCATTCTGGTGTTATCGCCCAACTCCATGCCATACAAGCAACAAAGACACCCTCGGTACCGCAAGACCTCCAAACCATCATTTCTAAACATCAATTGGTATTTTCCACTCGTCAAGGCCTCCCTCCTTCCCATGGTGTTCATGATCATTCCATTCCCCTTGTACCAGGAATATTTCCTCCCAATATCCTTCTGTATCATCACCCCTTTTCCCAAAACAATGAAATTGAGAAAATGGTCCAAGAACTCCTTAATGCAGGCACTATCCACCCTAGTATGAGCCCCTATTCATCTCTTATGGTCATGGTCCTGAAGAAACAAGGTTCTTGGCAAATGTGTCCTGACTTCCGTGCCCTCAAAAAATTTACCATCACAAACAAATTCCCCATTCCTGTCATTGATGACCTCCTGGATGAATTGAGTGGTGCCCAATTCTTCATTAAACTAGATCTTCATTCAGGCTACCACTAGATACGTATGAAAGAGGAATATATCCCCAAGACTGCCTTTATAACTCATGAGGGCCACTATGAGTTTTTGGTCATGCCCTTTGGCTTGTGTAATGCCCCCTCCACCTTCCAAAGCCTCATGAATCATGTCTTCCATCCTTTTCTCCGCCATTTTGTCTTATTTTTATTTGATGATATACTCATCTATAGCAAAACCTGGACAAACCATCTTGCTCATGTGGAT